>MU155435.1:0-38622 GCA_015484465.1 Pholiota conissans
GGTGTGGTGTCACACGAGGCATGCCAGCGCACATTCACCTGCCATTCGGGGTCAGAGAGTGGTGCTAGGTAGATTCAGGCTGCTCGAAAAGCAATGCTGGACAGTGACAACTCAGGTTGAACTCGAGCACTGGGTACAAATGCAGTAGATGACCCAGGATAGGGTGACCTTGCGCCGCTCCGCCGAGGTATAATTTAAATAAATAAAATATCAGGCATATATTCAAGTCATCTTATGATTATTCTACGTCGTTTGAGCTCCACAACTGTCAGCAGCGGCAAAGTACACATTTGCGGCGACGTAGACGAGGTTTGGCAAGTTTTTGGTGGCTGTGAGCTTAGTCATCGATTAAAATCCTCATCAGGCGTTGCCCCTCCCCATAACCAACTTTTCTGAATCGCCAGTTATTTGTGCGAGCTTTTAATGGAGGTAATGGCAAACAGAGACAACGTATCAAAACTATTTTCCTTATTTGTGAATTTCCAACGTGGGGGACCATTGCTTTACAGCAAGGTGATGTAGCTGTAAACTTGATCGAAGAGGCAGTGTCGCAGGGGTTTTCGCGACACCGTGAAGTAACAAAACGCGATTCCCAACCGAGCCTCCAGTCTAATTACTTTATTTTCAAGCACCGTCTGACTCTGAAAAATGAGATATATGAAGTCCCTTGCGCGAAGTATGCTGAACTCCCGATCTTGAATGTAATAACAGACATTAATTCAGGTAATTCGAGAAGAAAATGATCTCCCTTGTTTAATGTTGCTAAGTCCGATGTGACTCAACGACTTAAGCGCCCTTCGACAGACTTTACTACGGTTTCCGAATCACAAAACCAAAACAATTCTATGAATATTCCCAGGAAATACACTCGACTGATTCTCGTGTCTCTAAGAAATAACACCACTAAATATTATCTACGGGTGAGCGGTAGTATGCTTGTGCTCTGGGACGTGGAAATGATCGTTGTATCCCGGCGTCCCAGCAGTCCTCGACTGATCGTGCGCGACCACTCCCTGGAAGACATGATGGCCGGGAGCAATCTCTTGGGTGATCACACGAGCCGGGCCAGGAGTGTTCGGGTCGTGCTTGTTAGGGAGAGGCCACTCCTTGCCCGCCGGGTGGCCAGGCGTGCCATCGACCACCATGTGTGCGAGGGGCTTCGCTCCTCCAGTCCCGTCAGTCTTGGGCTCCCTGTGGTCGTAGTTCTTGAAATCCTGTTGATGAGGATCATTAGTTGTTTACTTTGTAATGTGCGTTCGGCACCAACGTACCTTCAAGTCTGACTTCTTCTGCTGCGTCTTGCTCGCGCCTTTCAGACGATCCGCCTCTGCGTGACTCTCGTACACTGCCTTTTGGACTTCTTGTCCCGTGTATATGTCTAGAAGGATGTGAACAACCAGAGAATCTAAATAAGAATCCGAGAAGACGTACGATCAGGCTTTCCGTTGGCTGGGGACCCTGGAACGTGGAACGTAGATTGGTGCTCAGGCATGTTCTTAGTATTCTTTTGAGCATCATCGATCTCCTTTTTTCCTCGCCTGAAGACCATATATTCGGCCATGTCGTCTCCGAAACCTTCTCGTACGTAGAGAACATCGTCGTACTGGCGTCTTTCTAAGGGAATAACCAATCCGGACGCCATGGTGGCAAGGACGACGGTAGACAAGAGGACTGTGAAACGCATCTAACGGCAAAGGTTTGTGAGTAGAAAAATCGTATGATATCCAGACGGCGACATACATCGACTTGTTGCTGAAGGTGTTAGAATTGACAGTTCGAGCACCGGCTGGAAATGAGTGTGAATAAGACAAGCTACAAGCGAAGGAAATGTTCCTTACGCTGCGAGATGTGTATGAGTGTTAATGATGTTGGGGTGAAAGACCAGCTCTGACGAAAACCAGTTCTGACATTCATCCCTTTATACAGTCCGCCGTACTGTCCACCCGACGATTCTTTTTCCGTCTGGGACTGTCGAAGGCGTTTCATGGAATCTATGGTTTCAAAAGAGCAGTTTCGTGTAGACGCACCGAATTTTCTTTGGCGCGCTGTCAAATGACACACAGGTATAGCAAGCCGCTCAGGACCAAGTCCACAATCGGGTCGTTAGCCAAAAATCCATGTCAGTCGAGTGTCCTTTTGGTGAGCAACAGATATCCGAGTTGAACAGCAATTGCTTCTTGCTTTAGTACCAAGATTCGATTCCGAGTAGTAGCATCTGGAATAGACTAGGTTCGGACTAGTTTTCGCCACCAGCAGAAGGCGTGTCGCTGCCGACCGATCCGGTATTTCCCTGCGGAGAGACATATCCAAGTTCGACACGAAATGGTTTCGTTTCACGTAGAAATGCCTCTTTCTTTCAGGTATGCTGCCATCGAGTCGGAACCTGCGATGCTGTTTGTTCCGTATCACCAAACCTGACGTGGTCTCCTGCGGAGGAGAGAGTGCCTGAAGCACATTTTTTCAGACTAAGCAGAGCGGTAACTCTAGTGGGCAGACATTTGAACGTGGAGTCAAGAGAGACTGGAAGAGGTGGTTGAAATCAGGTCAGTGAAAAAGTTGAAGCATGATGTTTTTCAACCTCGGCTATTGCCGTTTGTTAAATGCGCAACGCGCTTGCGCATCACGCACGCCTGGCACCTGGGCGTTTGGATACCTCAGTTGACGCTCGAAAGTAGTCGTGAAATGATGAAAACCATTTATATCTAGCTCAGAGGTATACATTATATCTACGCATTCTTTCCTTTCCTCGTTGACTGCCAGCGGCGGTTCCATTCGCAGCGCGATCCTTCAGGTTCTTCGAGTACTGAAGAGCCTCAAACTTCTTCTGGTACATAGCCTTGCGCACAGCCGTCCTCTCGTCGTTCCACAGCGGCAGAATGTCATCGAGAGCAGGTCTGGCCACCACAATGTCCTTCCTCAGGTTGTACGCATATTCCTGCTCCGTCGGCCCAAGGATACTGAACACCCATAGAGATGATGGGTTTTCAAATCCACTGCGCCACTTCTCGATGGCTTCCAATCGCTCTTGCTCAAATATGAGGCGTCTTTCCACAGTGTCCGGATAGGGAGTCTCTCCAAGCCAGGCGAAGGCAAGCCAAGTGCTAGCGATGTCTGCGATAGTAAAGGGTGTGAAGGCAAGAGGTGCGCCGACGAACCCTAGTGACGGGTTGCGGGCGTACAGGATCAGGCGGTGGAGTTCTGGAATGCGGTGGGGCTCTACAGTTTCGTCGTTGATAGGTTTGAGGGCTCCTTCCCGCGCTTCGGGGGAATGGTCGAGAACGCGCAGGAAATTTGGGATAAGACGATACCCTGTCCCGATCTGCACCGAATCCAAGTCTGAGAGCGTCGTGCCATCGGTAAGCAGCGCGTCGAACTTATAGCCTTTGTCCGTCTTCTTCAGGGTATATTTCGAGACAGGCGCGACGAAGTGAATGCGCTCGTTGGGAAGGCTGGGGTACGTGTATAGGGCGGTCCGTCGGATGCTTTGGTATACTGGGCCGTCGGTTACAGGGGCGAGTTGTGCGGCAATATCGTTGGAGGAGTTTGCGTTGCCCACGACGAGAACTTTCTGTAGGCATGAATCAGTACACCAGGAGCGATCCGCGAAATGAACGGACTGCGCACCTGCCCTGCGTATGGCTGAGGCCCTCGCCACCATTTCGCGTGCTTTGCCAGACCATGCGTTTTCAGCACCTCCAGCCCTTCCGTCTCCGGCCAATAAGGAGTGTCATACCACCCAATGGCAATCACAACAGCATCCCATAGCTCTTCGATCTCCTTCCCGTTGTCAGTCCAATCTCTGGCTACGACTTTCCAGCCCTTGCCATCTCCGAGTTCCTCGACAGAAACTACCTCTCGATTTAATTTGATTGCTCCAGATTTGATATACGGCTCTGCGAAAGCCTGCAGATACTGATGCGTCTCAACGAGAGTGGGGGACGGTTGATGAGGTGTCGACGGAGGTTCAGGGAAGGGGAATTCTGAATAGCTGAGGAACGAGGGCAGCACGTTGCCTATCAGGCCTTTGTACGCCGGAGACGGCCAGCGCGGATGCAGAGGGTCCTCGGGTTTGTCGCTGTCTTCGAAATACCTGGATGACGACGATGAGTTGAGCTCAACAACTCGTGAGTATCGCATACCAAACACCTCCCACATCGTCACGCCTTTCGTACAAGGATACGCGCTCGAAACGGCCTCGCTCGATCATATTCCGCAGGGAGACCAGGCCAGTCGGTCCTCCGCCGATTACAAGGACACTTTTAGGAACAGGGATAGACATGAGCGGGACGCTTGTTGGTCGGGAGGAAAAGTCGAGATGATTTGGAAAAGCCAGCCATTATCGCGGTTCGACAAGTTGATATAAGTTCTGAGGAGGATTGCTCTAGGGCCCACTCACCATATGTCGTGATCGACGCGCAACTTTGATTTGTTCTGAGCAATGAAGGCGCTAATAATGTGCCACCGTTGCGGGGTATAGCCACCCATCACGCAACGATCCAATTCTGTCTTATCAGAAGACGAAGACGATATCGATGATCGTTGATTAATATTGATTCGTGTTCATAAATGCCATGTCAATTATACAGCTATAAGCTACAGGAAGAGCACAGAACGTATCCCAAAGATAATGGAGAATCGGAAAGGAGTCTAAATAAGGCGTAGAAGAGAGTGGAAGAATTTGCTTGGTGTTTTGGTGTCTTCATCAGTCAGAAATTCTAATATTCATCTTCGACGAAACGCGCCAAAGGGAGAGGCAAAACTAAACGAAAGAAAGAGAAAAAAACAACAATGTTGGAATAGAGAGTTTAAATAAACAAATAAGAAATAAAAAAATCTCTTACTACTTCAACTGTAAACTCTTGAACATCTCCGTCCAGGAATGCATTAGACTATTACTGTTTTGTTGAGGAGCATTCGGCGTCCAGTCGAACGATCCAGGCATCCGGGGTTCATCGTTATCTGCTGCATCTGCAGGTTCCGTAACAGTCGACTCCGGCTCATCCTGTAACGATGCAGAGTCCGCGAACATGACCTTCCCCGACGGACTTGCAGCTGGGCTTTCATAAAGAGGAGCTGGCGCCTTTTTTTCGTCGTGTCGGAGTACGGATGGTTGTTGTTTCGCCACGGGAGTTGCAATTTTCGATTCGTCTTCCATATCTGGGGCGACGACGTTCACGTATTCGTTCGACCCGGGGTCGTGAGCAGAGAGACCTGATGGGGTTTGCACCTGCGACTGCATCGATGGCATCATGGGCTCTTCGTCCGATGAGTCTACGTTGCCCCAACCGCCGCTTGTCGATGATTTGCTACTGCGGCTGCCTAAGCTGTTCAGGCGATGCAGGGCACGCGCCGAAGCAATGGCTGAGCGCCAGCGTGCCTTCGGGTCGAAGTGGTCACGCAGACCTGTTGACAAGTCGTGTTCGACGGAAGCATTGTGCGTCGTGAGCCACTAGAAGATTCAATGTAAATCCAGAGTCAAGGTATATTAGTGGAAAACATACAGCGTCAGTAAGCGCTTCTGAGGCCGAAGGGCGTTTGGATGAGTCTGGATTCAACAAAATTTTGATGAAGTTTTTGGCTGAAATCAATCAAATATGAGGTGGAGCTCAAGTATATTTTTGGATTGCAGTCACCTTCCACGGACACATTCTTCCAGTATCGATCGTGGAAAGTGATTTTAGCTGCCGCTGTTTCCTTGATAAGAACTGTGGTGTCTTCCGACCGAAAAGGGGAATATCCACAAAGCAGGACGTAAGTTATGATGCTATAGCGGAGTCAACGACGCAATCCAACGATACAGAAAACACGCATACCCAATAGACCAGATGTCGACAGGCTTTCCGTGTCCCTGTTTTAAGAGAACTTCAGGAGCGACGTATCCAAAACTTCCTGCGAGCGAGTGCAATTGTTCTTCGGGGGTGTGAAGGTGTTTTGCACTAAGCCGCTGAATGAGCGACGCAACACGACGGCGACTGAAGAACGCACATTCCAAAGTCCGCGATAACAACGTCACTATTCTCATCCTTCGTTCGGTAAAGGATGTTTTCAGGTCTGTCGGACGGTGAGTAGATGCGCGAAATACAGCCACGCAGCACATACTTCAAATCCCGATGTACGATATCATGGTCATGAAGATAACGAACGCCTTCAAGTGTAGACCTTGAAGTCAAATGGTCATTTAGGACGCACCACAACCAGAGCGACTGTTCGGACACATACTTGACAACGGAAACGGCATCTTTCTCCGTGAATTTCCCCTTTTTGAGAATTCGTTCAAATAATTCCCCTCCCACTGCTAGCTCGAAGGATAGGTAGTATTTAGACCGAGTCTCAAACCATTCATAGAACTTGACCTAGGAATGCCTAAGTGCAGAATCGTACAGATAAAATGTTGGAGGAACGTACAATGTTCGGGTGGTCTAGTCCCTTCAAAACCTCCATCTCTCCCCAAACGCTTTGCTCATTCCCCTTCACCTTTTTCTTCGGGATGATCTTCAGGGCAACCTCCTTCGTGATCCCGCTAGGCGAACGGTCTCCGAGGCCAGGCGAAGATGGTCTTGAATTGCTCTTCTTCGGCGAGGCTACCGACAATGTCTGCTGTGGTTTTCCGGGCGAGCTGGGGGTAAGCTCTGCCGCTGCGCCTCGTTCAGCGGTCGCAATCTGGTCTACAGGCACATGCCATGTGGCCCTCTATGAACATCGCCAATCATGACCACCAAGAAGGAAAGATAGGGAGTCAAATCAGGTCTCACAGGGGCTTCTAGCTTGATGGGTAGACGTACCACGACTTTGCCAAATGACCCACTGCCCAGTACTTCGTGGACGTCATATGATTTCTTCTTTATGAAGCTGGGGGGCTGGGGGAGCAGCGATTCCGAGAAAGTTTTCATCATCTTGAGTTACAGTATGGTTGCCGCGAGGTCGAAGGTGTTGGAGAGTTTTGAACGGTTGAAAGTACAACAACACAACACGCCTGGACCTATTTTTGGAGGGACCGTTAAGCGAAATGTGAGTTTACCAGGTTGTTAAGGTTTGGTCTATGGTACGACACGGAAGTGAGGATTAAGGAATGTTCTGTCTTTGCCTCCGCCTCCGAACTTCCAAAACGGACACATTCCTGACGCTGGAACACGTGCAGACAACGCGGATGATGCAGATAAGATAAGATAACCGCACAGCCCTGAACGCGCTAGCCCTTCGAAACTTCGTCTAATCCGTGAAAAAAGTGATTATATTGAAACCGAAATGCTCTATGAAGCTCTAGTTATATGGTAAATAGATATCGAATAATAACTGCCAATGGTGACTGGGAATATTGGGGGTATGAATGATGCTTCCAAAATGCAAAACAGGAGGGAAGAATGCCAACGTAGAATGGATATAGAAACGGGATTATGCGTACTCGATGCTGGGAAATCGTCTCATAAGAATGTTGCGGTTCTCAGGGCGAGTATTATTGATGTCGATGTCCAACCTTCGTAAGGGATAAAACGAATGAGCAGACGAAATATTGAACTCCGAAATCATTTCGACGAATAGATCTCCTCCCCTCGAGTCTGAACGAGTGTTCTTTATCTTTAGATAGTTCAAATTCTCCATTTTTGAGAGAACGTCGAGGACTGGGATGGAAATGAGAGTCTGTGGGATAGTCACGTCTTGAAGCTGCTGAAGCACATGCAGGCCTAGCGACAAGGCAATCGAAATAGGATCGATGTCCCTTTCTTTCATAGAATAGGTCGTGGGCATTGCTAACTCCAACTGAACGAGGTTTTCGTGGTGTTGGAGGGCGTAGAGAATGCCGGGATCTGTTTTGAACTCTACGGGCAGGACCAAGGTTTGTAACCAGTTGAAAGATTTGAATAACTTGGCGAAGAAATACACTCGTGCATCTCTGTCGCGATCCGATTTAATATACCTGTGGCTTGGTTGACAAATCACAATTCTGTGAATGTCCGGGCAGTCCAGAATCTGGTCTCGGTCGAAGTCATTCTGCAGGAGATCGAATGGAAGGGTGATAATGGGTGTTGATAAAAAGAAGGGACGGCAGTCCCTGAAGACGGCTTTAAAAGAGGCTCCTTTCAAAGGATAGCCTAACAGGACTGTAACCTCTGGCTGTTTTTGTCCTTGTTCTTCATTGGGGTGCTGGCGAACAAAGTCTTCGCTTTCGGGACCTGAATGATGGTGTGAAAAACACTTCGCGTAAGTAGTACAAAGACAACGATGCGTACTGTGAGCTTTGTCAATATTATCCGAAACGTCTTGAGGGCAGGAAGGAATGATGTGATTGTAACTTGGCATAGTGGGACTTCCTGAAGTCAAAGAAGAGGGTAGAAGAAATTACTCTACGCATTCCTGTTCGTTGGCCCTTTAACGGAGGGAAAGTGTGGCTCATAAAGCGTCAGGGTTCCACTTTTTTGCAGGACATTTAGAGAGAATTCTCTCTTTCCCTCAGATGCTGTGTAGACTGGAATGGAGGCTGGTGAAAACCATATAATTGTGACCAAAAATCCTGGAACAATACCGTAATTCCGTCAAAAAAAAAGGCGGATCACGTCAAAAGTCATACGCGCTGATGTACGGGTGTTTGGAACATAAAGCGTACCAGGACCGGAGCAACCGCAAAGTGGTGGGAGTATTTTCCACGGCCTGCAGAAATGAGAAACCCACAGCCCACTGCAACGGTCTTTCATAGTGTCAATCGGAAGTGCTGTGCTTGAGCTGATAAAAAAAATCTGCTCTTTAATTAAAGAATCTCACATATACTCTACATGTATCTATTTTTAGCTCGAGATTGCCTCGCCGAAGCTGACGACGGCGGTCTTCAGTCTAACTTCCGTTGATGAGATCAATGCAAAGGGGATGAACACTTGTCCAACATTTAAGAAAGAGAGAAAAGTACCTAGATTTCTTTTTGTCAAAACCGCCAGATAAAACCTGGAGATCTCTACAACGGCGTCCTGATCACGAGGACAAAGAATGCTCAAAAAGGTGGAGGCAAATACAGCCAAATAGGTGCAGATTACGCGTAAACTTTCGCAACATGTGACAAAGCTGGGCGCTTAAAGTTAAAAGTTTGCAGTTGTTCCGTTCCATTTGAGCCGTAATGACAACGAACAAATCTTGGCAAGAAACAGTCCCCAAGATTATCGAGCTATTTCTATTATTCAGTCACTGCTATGTACAGTGTTTTACCACTCCTCCGCACACGCGATTAAGATTGCTCCACAAGATGTCCAGAAATGAAATTAAAGCTAATTAAAGTATCTAGAGTTATGATAGAACATATAATTCAAAGGAATATAAGAAGAATGGTCTGAATATCGATGTTTAAGATGGGGAGCGTCGCTGTTCTTTCAGGAGAGCAAGAATTACCCGAAAACCACTCCTCCGCACACCGTGACAATGTGTGACTCCCGCGTTCTCATGGCCTCACGGTCGCCCACATCGCTTTCGCTGCATCCATCTCCTTCGCCCATTTCTTCATCCTCTGCTGATGTCTTCTTCATCTTTGGTTTAAGTCACAACTTAGGCTTCTTGGTAAGTCTCATTTCCAAGTAGCTAGCAGGGGAGCAGGTAGGGATTGTGTGTGGGAGAAGCTGGCGCGCCTGACCAGTGCGCGCCAACAAGCTTTGTTGATGTCACGTTTCCGCATAACTATTTCCTTTGATTTATTGCGCCTCCAATTTCCATCAGATTTCAATGTTTAGTAGCTTAAACTGTAGATAATTTGAATATCTATAATAAAGAATTATTTGAAATGAATAGCTGTTGTATTGGCGGCACGATTGAGGATATAATTTACTACATTTCCTGTACATTACCTATTCTAGATATATATTTGCCACTCGCTCCTTCAGTTTTTACCCAAAAAATTTGATTTTTTGTATCAACGTAGTAATAAATTAGATACACTGTTCTGCAAAATATCTAAGCTTTTGGCGACGAACTGATGGAGAAAACCGCAAGTGTGCGGAGGAGTGATAGTGTGCGAAGGAGTGGTAAAACACTGTAGTACCCAATATTCTTTACAAAGAAATGGTGATGCGTACTAGTAACAATGGCATAATTAACTATGGCACCAACCCAAACAAACAGAGGTATCAACATAGTCCTAGAATGTCTTTGGGGTATAAAATGAATGTATATAAGTTCGTTGTCCGTGTTAGTAAAGAATGTGTTAGTTAATGGGAGGCTTTGATCAAGTCCGCAGCTTTCTCTGCGACACCATAAAGCGTAGCGGATAGATGTGCGCTGACTTGCATAGGCATCATAGATGCATCAACTACACGCACATTGGTCGTGTCGTAGACCTTGAGTTGAGCGTCAACCACACCTAATCTTTTTGTGAGATACTGCGACGAAAACGATTCGAGAATACTAACCTCCAAGGCTGCGCCTCATCATCGCCGCGGTACCAACGGGGTGGGCTACCGAGTCAAACTTGGACTTAATCCAGGACTGCCAAGCAGCATCTGTCCCGCGACTGGCATTATCTGGGACAGCACTTCCTGGGATTTGTTCGCCCGTTGACAGGGAGCTGAAAGAAAACTGTCAGTTCGTGTTTTGTTGCATTCGGAAGGTGATACTATACCTAAGTGGAGCGGTGGTCAGGATCTTGCGCGTAAGACGAGCAGCGGCCACTTGGATATCGAGATCAATGGGAACGCTGAAGTAGTTGACGGTAACCTTGGGCTTGGTGAACGGATCCGTGTTCTGGAAGAAGGTAAGCATGATTGACATCAATAATCGAAGAAAAACAAACCGTGATCTTGACATTCCCCCGACTGAATGGGAGCAGATTCCAAACAAGCATGCCCAAAGTTCTGAAAGCACAATGTTTGTTTAATTTTCTCTATTCATCCAAGATATCACTCACGTCGGGTATCCAATATCGAGGAAGATCTCTGCAACAGGGGCATTGTTATTAGTGATGAGATTTGCTTGAACCTGGAAGATCTGTTGGAGGGCGGCAGCTGAAACGCCAGGTTGTGCTTGCGTCGCAGCCCATGACGCAATAGACGACTGAATACGGCTTGCAGTCGCGTTCCCGCTTGACCCGAAGATCTGGTACAAGTTAGGGTATGCGATGGCGTCCGTCGGTCCCCTTCCTCCTGGGTTGAAGCCGTTCCCGCCAGCGCCCATGGTGCTCATGGTCTGGGTACGGTATAAGTAATCATTGCAGAGTGAAGTGATGCTCACAAACCTGTTCTTGGAGATTCTTTCCGACAGATTTCAAGTCAATCTTGGTAGTAATACCGAGGGGACCCAAAACGTCTGCGTCACCAATACCAGAAAGTTGCAAGAGCGCAGGAGTCTCGAAATCAAAATCAGCTTCATGAATTTTGCGTAGAAGTTATAAATTACTTACCTGGATGGCGCCCGCAGCAAGTATAACTTCCCGCCTTGCAAAAGCCGTGTATCGCGTAGAACCTCCAGCCGCCGGAGCAAAGTTAACACCAGCTGCGGTGATTGGGATGGATCCGCTGTTCCAATTAATTTTGGTGACCTAAAGAGAAAGTATATAAGCAACGAGATAAAATGCTCAGACATCCTCGTACCATATGTTGAGTCAAAGTCAGCCAATTTGTGCGCTGGCTCTCAACTGGGGACAAATATGCAGTAGCAGCAGAGGAGCGGTGGTCTGAATCGTGCCAATTAATTGACTGCACAAAAAAGTCACGTCAATTCTGGACGCCTTCTATAAAATAATAGAATCACGCACAAGTGGGGTGATAGATACGCAGTTGGGCGTTCCACCGTTCAAGTCCTTGAAATGATTGATTCCCGTTAGCCCTACAATGGTGTTGACAAAGGCCGTTTGTTGGGGGCCCCCGTACATCTCATCGGGGTACGTCACTTGAACGGGTCCCGAGAAACCATGGTAAGAGCTAATCGATTGTGCTCCCTTTGCGGCTTGTTGGCTGTTGGGAGCGGAAAACGTTTCCGACTGTCATGGGTGAATACTATGATTTCAAAGAAATAACCAAAAAGCGCACCTTCTTCATGTAGCTCCAGAGACCCTGCCAATTCCATCCCACACTAGCCTCTGAGGGCTCCAATAAGGTAGACCAAGCATCGTATTGTGCATTCAAGCCGCGCGTATAGGCGGCGCCGTTAATAGAAGCTAGACAAAAGTGTCATTCTTCCAAGCACATCGGAAATTAACGAGAAACTCACATCCTCCCCCTAATGTCCTCCCACTGAACATGACGTTAGCAGTGGACATAACTTTAAAAACGATGAATACGCACCCAAGAATAGATTTCCCTTGATCAGCTGGCCATGACCAGGTCAGCTCAGACCCGAAAGCTTGTCCATACGCGTAGATGTCGTAGACGCGCGGGTCTTGACGATCATCTGCACCCACCTCAATCATGAGGACTGTCACCGTTGGGTCTTCAGCCAGACGCGCGGCGACCGTCGTTCCTGTCAATCCTCCACCTACAACGATGTAATCGAAGGTCTGTCCATTGGCTGTAGATGGCGAGGTCGTGACGCCCGACGAGCGTTTGAGCAGCGCGGGGGAAGCCGACGCGCTTGCCACGTAGAAGGCTGCGACGACGAACTGGAGAGGGGAAAGCATCGCAGAAGCGGGGAGACTGCCCGTTTCTTTGAGCTTGGCCCTGGTTATATACTTGTATCGCAACCCAATCACAACCCGTGAATAATTGACATCAATCTAGTACCATTTGGGGGCCTACGGCCTATACGCGGTAACATCGTCGGGACGTACGTCCTTTGTTGGCGTTTCAGTGCCCATGTGAGCCATTGAATGGTTCAGAACTACGCCAGAAGACGTGAACAATCCGTGAAAGAGATCTTTGGAATGACAAGTCTTACGAGAGTTGAATCATATTCGGTGACATCGCCATCCGAGTCCTCCGCCCTATACTGGGAGTTTCGCCGATGGCGGATTTTTGGCAGTTTCCGCGAAGGTAGGATAAAACTCATAGGAGAGCAAGGCATTCAGAGAGCAGCTTGCACTACTCTTCCTGATGAGTAGGCAGTCATAAAATGGCGGCATGAAAAAAAAGCCGGAGCAACGCGACAACAACCACCGCATATTCACGCGCTCATCAATGATGAAGGAAAATCACACGAAGGGATCAACAAGCCTACACATGTACATGACTTCCAATTTCGCGCTCGGAAAATTGAATCAAAATCGAATAAAACAACTAGAGAGATCAGAATTCTCTCGAGTTTTTGAATTTTCTTCCTGGGTGCATAAGCGCCCAAGTATGTGTGGGTTGAACGGCCTCCTGCAAGGAACGGTCCGGGAACCGGATGCTGCTATTTTTAAACGCTTCAGATTTTCGATGCAGCAGATTTATTCTTTGGACAAAGACAGTGCGTCAACGTCGGAAATACCAATTGTTTTTCTATAACACCAGACACACAAAAATCTGCTTTTTCCTCGCAGTAAAATTGCAGAGACATATGCAAAGGCACGGCTCGAGCTTTGTGTGAACACCTGAGGGATCGCTCTTCTCTGAAGCAAATCAAGTGCCTAATAATAAAGTCTGCTACTTGTACTCGTCTATGGAATGCCCTTCAAGGAGCCGGGGACTTAAAGCTGAGGTGAACAGCTGATTTCTTACATAAATAAAAGCATGTTGGGGAAGGACATCAGTGCATCCTCACGGTGGCGGTTTGCGATGACCAGTGGGTGGTGATCATATACCATCGCCTTCCTTTCTAGTTACTCTCGTTTATGCGTGTCCATTAACGCTGGGTATATAAACCCGCCGTCACAGCACTTTATGGAAGAAGAGATCGCAAATGTTGTCACAATTGCGTAAAGTAACCATCTGATTTTTTACTTCGCAACTCGGACCTTTAATTCCAATTTAATGAATAGAAAAGGGAGGCGTCGATGGAAAAAGTCTCGCAGCTTGATCGGGGAACTGGGATGAAGAATGCCATTCATAACTCTCAGTTGACCTTTCTCAGAAAATGCAGGACTTCTTCAATACTTCTTGCTGTTCTCAGAAAGCCCAGGTACCCTTGAACTTGGGTATTTTGGAGACTTGGAAGGGGCCTCTATTTCCTTTATAGTGTTCAGAACCCCAGCTTTTCATACCCTTTCGCTTTCGATAATTCCACATCACCCTCAGATTCTTCGTTTATGAAAGCCTAATAGCGTCGAAAGGCATGCCTCTCTCCAATTGGGCTTCCGTCTCACTGACTCTGCTGTTGGGTGCATTTGAACCCCAATCTACCTAAGATTTTACACAGTGGCGCGTGCCTCACTTGGTCTGTTTGTTCGCCTGTGCTCATTCTGCGAATAGACAGTCTTCGCCGGGATATCTATTTACCTTAACGCTCAAAATATCTGATCTTGGCGCCTCTTGAATACAATTTGTCCATGTGCTGCGTCAGCCTGCGCCGACAGCGGAAAGAAAACGACCGCGATGTTCGTCGGTCGGACGCTCTGTATTGGATGATTGGTGAACCCGAATTTGAGCAGTGGCCATAATTAGATCCCATACGATGAAGGGGCCACAATAATTGCTGTTCTCGTACTTCCAGCAATTTAAATCCCTGGCTGTCCCACTGAATACACCGTCTCAAATATTAGATGCTGACTCTGCGCCGACTCTTGTGGCGTCGGTGTGAACGCGACAACCACGCGTGAACACGACTGTACTACGCATTTAAGGTTAAAAAAATTACACGAGACCTATCACACAAACTATTCAGACTAAAATCCTGCTTGTAACACTCCCGTGAACGTTCCTCGCCTACGCGGAAAGAAGCAAACCTCCCGCGATACGTTCGATTTGAGTGATCAATTCAGATGGATAAGACCTCTAGGCTCTCAGACTACGCCGTAAGGATCGAATACGTGTCCACGTTCAAATCTGCACCATTACTCCAGGCTCTAAGAGACAGCGTGATGATGATACAGAATTTCCTGTGAGGTGCATCTATCCGGCGAACAAGACATGTATATACACGGTTGAATGAAAGTATCTGCAGAGATATGAATGTACGCTACAATGCTGGACCATGCAAACAACCCTAACAAACAAAAGCAGTGAAATATGAATTCAAAGAAAGACGGCCATGGTGCAAGACGAATATTCCTACGACGGAGAGTAACTAGAGTATGGCTGATATGATACACGTTGATGTCTATGGCCGATGTCGCTGGCAATGAACAAGTTCTAAAGGGCGATAGGTATCCAAGTAATAAATATCCGGAGTATTGCAAGGGCGTCCAGCTGGTGGTGATAGTCAAGAATAGGTGTCAATGTGCAGTGATAGGATATTGAGACCTCGGCCGGGCAAAAAGATGATGGCAAAAACAGTGTAAATCATAGAAGTCGGTGGTGAGGGTTAGGAATGTGGCTTGATAGTCATACTCCAAGAGAATAGTTTTGTGCGTGCCGTTGTCGACCGTCGATGAACTCAACGACGATCTCAATGCATCGTCATGTCCATTGACGTCGAATACAACGTCTGCCCAGCGTCTTCGTGCCGTTCGTCTCCCCCACCAGCGTAAGGTGTCTCGCTTGGACTCGGACCGTGCCTGGAAACATTCGAAGCAAGGCTCGCTAGGCTGGCGCTGACACTCAGGCTGCCACGGTGGTGGTGCACAGCCGCATCGGCGGCGTCCACTGGCATATGTCCGCTCGCTTGAGCTTGATCCATGACCATCCCGCACCCATGGCTCGCCTCGATGGCCATCTGCCTACCGCCGTGGGGGTAAAGTAGCGCGGCGGAGGATACGGACGACGATGACGAGCTCGACGGCGGCATACTGTCCCCAGGATCCATGTGGAGTGGTCCCGAGGCGATGACGCCGTGGTGGTGCTGATACACGGGTATGCCGCCGGACGAGGAGGCGGTGAGCGGGCTGTTGCTCGTCGTCGACGCCGTCCGCGGCGAAGGCTGAGACATTACGACGTGCTCCTGCGGCTGCCCATACGGCGCGCGCTCAAGATACTGTGGCTGGCGATGCTCCTGGTACAAGTGCTCTGCAATCTGCGACTGGATAACGAGGTGCTGCGGGATATGCTGTTGCTGAGCTGGCGAACGATACTCGTGCTGGAGATGCGTCTGGTGGAGATGTCCTCCTCGGACGGCGGTGTCGATGGCAAGCTCTGGAAGGACGCCGTGGTTCTGATGGTGCTGCTGGCTCAAATGGTAGTATGGTCTTATGTTCTGCGGCGGGTACGAAAATTCATCGCCGTGTTCAGGTCTGCGGCCGGAATGAGCCTCATCGGGCAACCCCGCCCCCATGGAAATTATCGGCACGAGACTGTGCTGCTGCTGGGGCCCTCGAAAATGCTCGCCTGGAGTCTGGATATTCCTGTGGGTAGGGAAAGCGCTGTGACCTTGCGGCGTCCCGGTGCGTAGAGACACCTGGCTGAGGGAATGCGATTCTCGCCTGCTTCCGTACTGCGATGACATAGGAAAGACATTTCTCTGCGACTGAAACTTCTGGTAGGGTTGTTCGACTGGCGGTGGCGGCGATCGATGTGCGTGGTGCTAAATAAGACATGTTTTAGCCACTTATTGGATAGGAGAGATGAGCTGAACTGGGCGTACTTGTTCCGGAATCCCTGTCTCGGCTAGGTAGGCGTGCTCGTGGCTACCCCGATGTTGTTCCTGCTGTTGAATTGGTGGTTGGGGTTGGAAATGATAGAAATTTGACTCTTCGTGCCTGAGGTCGCCCATCCTCGTAGATATCATGCTCACTGAGCCAGAGTGAGTCACTGAACTAGAGTGAGAAAGTCCTTCCTCGCCAGCACCCGCTTCTGAAAGCCTGAACAGTGACGACGCCGTGTCCAGATGGACATCGGCGGGGTAAGGACGCGAAGAAGAGTACTCGCCTAAAGAATTCTGCCTCGACGACGATACCGCCGCCGTCATGGATGGGCCCGCAGGAGGATGCCCGCCTAGAGAATTCTGCCTCGACGACGATGAGGACGACGTCATAGGCGGACCCGAAGATACTACTGAACGACGCCCCCGAGACAAAGATATCGGCGTGGATGATGAAGGCGGGGAGTCAGAGAGCGCCTGCTGTTGGAGATACTCACCTCGCATGGCCTGTGGAATCCTAATCCCACTTGTCGACGGGAGGAACAAACGTTGGGCTATAGGCTCGCCGGTCGTCTGATCTGAGGATCCACCGCTGCTCTGGGAGCTTGGAGCCCGATGGCGAGCGGCCTTGGAAGCTTCCTCGCTCGTCTTTGTCATCGTCGGCGTGGTGTCATTTTGTTCCGCTAAAGAGGCGGTGGTCGACGTGCTAGATGCAGAGGCAGAAGGACTCGCCGTCGAAGTGGCGCCGGTGCTGGCTTTGGGCTTTGGCTTGTTCGGTCCACGCACCCGCCCTTCCTTTGCATACTCGCAGATCAGACCGCGGGTGATACATCGCTTGCATGAAGGGTGCTCGCCGCTACACTTCAATATAGAATTTTGTGAAATTAATACGATAGAAGCGTCTCTAAAGACGACGACTACGCACCTTTGCCTTCCTAGTGCGACACTTCTCGCAAGCCTGGGCTGTTCGCAGTCGTGGGTGCTCTGGGGTGCGATAGAAGATGCCAGTCGCTGGGTCTAGCGATCCCGCGAGAGTCAACCGATGATTGGCTGATCCTGGACTAGTGCTCTGCCCGGGTGCCTTAAAATGAAACTGGTGGTGCGCAGTGGGCGGGGGAGACAATCTCGGCGGGGGAAACGGTGAAGGACTTGGATAAGGAGCGTACGAGACGGACTGCTGCTGAAATGAAGATCCATAAGGAGGCCAGCTCTGGGGGGATTGTGTGGGTGGGTAAGGGTCTAAAGCGCGGGTGTTGCTGATCTCCTCGCGGGTGAATAGCGGGTGTGAGGCGGGAGATACACCTGGGCGGGACTCGGCAACGGCAGGTTCATCGATATCCGCATACTCGCTATATTCGTCGTATACCGGCGCACTTGCTGGTTGCTGTCCGTAGTGCTGGTGGTGGTTATACGACATTGGAGCGACGGTATATCTGGAAAGAAGAGGAGAACCCGCGCCTATGTATCCAAAACGCCCAATTCAATTAAAATTCGCCCGTGGGGATTTTTTGCCTTTTGGCCAGTCTGATGTAAACTGTGTTCAGCGACAACTACTTCCGGGGCTCCGATCCTCTGTAATGATCGAGGGAAAGGAGACACCCAATGCTGTACCCGCGATTTTGGAGGCTTCTGCTTGGCGAGATAGAGGAGAACCCGCCTTTTTGTAACGGAAGATACCAGGTAAAATATTCCGAGGCGGTGTTTGGGAAAGCGGAGGATGAAGAACGAAGTCAAGTGCGCGAGCAAAGTAATGGGTGGCTCTGATTTCGGAGCGGGACATACTCAATCGGGCAGTTAAGTCAGACCCCGATAACCGCGACATTCAAAAATCGGGCCCTTATACGTGAGCAGATTTATAATACAGAATCATGGCGGATGGAGCGATTTCAATAGGAACTCGAAAAAGAATTCTAAAAGGGAAATGAAAGAAAGAGAGAGAGAAAGTCAAAGGAGGGCTTAAAGGGCTGTCAAACTTGTACTTTGGTGCGGAAAGATATTGACTTTTTTCTCGCGCCGCGTTCGAGAAATAGCTCGCAAAGAGATTCACGCAGGAGACTGTTGTCTATATGCTGGCTCAAGGACATTTGAGGCTGCATGGTCAAATTTTCACTTAAAAGACTTATGATTAAGAGCTTAGACTGTATGCATTTATCTACTTCCGGAACTATTTATTTTATGCTATAAAAATCACATCGCGACATTGTACTAGGGGAAATGACCAGGTAGAAGTGCGCGAAGGGGGCACCGTATGCCGAAACACGTGCACGGCAGATAACTCTCGGCAAGTTATCTAACATTGCTGTTATCAAGGGCATATTCCGTAAATCTTAAGAAACTAATATCATTTAATGTATAATGAGAGTGTACTATAAATTTTCGAGAATAAAAAACCGATTTTTCAGCTCTCAGTGAACTATGCAAAGCGAAAAGTTATCTGCCCGGATATACCGCTGAGGGAGAAGCGACGGCCAATTATTCGTTGTTTATATTCTCATGAGGTCGTTGGGGTCCTACAAAACTTCGGCACGAGTCGCAAACGCGATCAAAAGTCCTTTTTTCCTTGCCCAACACCTCACCTTTCCGCTGACACACATATCCCTGTTTCTCGGCCTATAAGTCTTCGAAATGGGCGGCGTCAGTATCGAAACACTCGTTGTGCCATCCATACAGCTGTCATCGCCGACTAAATTGACTTAAATCTGGATTTAATGAAATCGTAGAAAGAACCTAATGCTGACCGATATACCGACCGACTAAACACATGTCACAGGGGAAACTCGTCACAGCTTCACGATCGAAACGCGTTTTCTTCTCTTCATTACCCGCGAACAGTGGCCCACTACCTTACCTCGTTCACCCTATTTTACTCGCACGCGGCTCGTGCACGATTTGGTAAGTGTAATTGTAAGCCATGCTTTATTCCTATATCAAAGTTTATCGCGCCGTCAGCTCCATCTTGTCAAATTTTCATCGAGAACCCACCCCCATAGAGTCACTAACACTGTGGTGGAGGTACGCTTACGCTTATCCTTTTCTTTGGCTATTTTTGCAATCCCCGTTGGCCCGACACACTCTTGAGGCCCGAAGCGCCGACATTCCCATAGGCTGCTCGGAAGACCTCAGAATTCCCGGGCTTTGGTTTCGCAACTTGTTTTCCATGAGCGCTTGAGCTTGAGCTCCTCTAAAGTAACAACATTCGCATGACTTGATCCGGAATCTCTATCACCGAGGTATCTATCTCTTGAAGCAATAAAGTCTATTCATTCACCATACCGGTTTCTCTGCACATGGCATTTTCATTTCTGACTCGATAACGCCTGTCAATGCTTCCACGAAACAGCTATCTTTGAAGTTTGAGATCCAATTGTAGCAGCCCAGGGGCACAAAGACTACCGATTTACCCACTGGGCCTTCAACGCTGTATGAGAATTCACTGTTGTATGACTATTATCGACCCTTCGCAGACAGGCTCCTACTAGGTGGTACTTGACGTCTGGCAATCAAACTGTATCCAATAATCACACTCTTCTACCACAATGAAAGTTTTATGACTATCTCATTAACTCGAGCATCCCGTTCGAAAGTTAACGTTACAAGGCAACCCAAAACCTTTGCTCATTTATTGTCCAACCGATTGTTCATTGCCGTGGTCTGTCTCGCACCAGGTGTCAGTGGCCAACCAGTCCTCTTACGCCACTGCCCCATGGTGATCTGATGTCAGAGATGCTGAATCAGAAACCAGTGCCAAACAGGTGAGACGCATCTGGGCATATGCCGTCTTACAACCTAGCCACCGATGAAGAGCCTGATAGATTTATGACGGTGACACTGGCTCTGGATCAGGATAACTTGAATCTTGTTAACACGAGGCGGCGTCGGCTCGGCTGTCCAGTCACTTGTGAAAGTGGCTCACCTACCTTGAAACTAATTCGCCGGGTCGGCGTTCATTAACGTTGCTCAAGGTCAAGCTTGTGGGTTCGGCGTGTATGCCTACGAGACCTCAACTCCTGTTGAATCACCACTTCACCGAGGGAGGTTGATCTTCCAGTCGTTGCGAAGAAGGGCGTCGACGAGCCGTGTATCGCTCGGGGACCTCGTTCTGATGTATAGAATCTAGCTTTGGTCAAATGAAAGTGGCGTCACCACGATTGAAGATATTGCCCTCTTATGCCCAGCTGTATTTTTCCTGCAGATTATTTCTCACATTCACTGTCTAATCGCTGTAGACATTCCACATTCAGTGTTCGATGTTCAATCATCAATTCTGTAATCATTTGCAACACAGTCCCCGTCCGCACCATGTCATTCGAGGGAGCTTGCTGCGCCTCCCATCTCCATTAGTTAACTAGATGTCCCGACGTACCATATGTATGCAGTCGCCTCGGTGTTTGTTGAATTGCAAGGAGGAAGTGAGAGAAACAGGAGTCCGAGGAGGGCAATTACGAACCTGAAAAACCATATTAGAGTCTGATACCGTGCCAAACGCAGGATCTGGATCGGACACTCAACAAGATGGAGGAAATATTTCGCAGAAGATCTGGCCTTATGATTCCAAGGACCCCGGCTCTCGTTAGTTTTAGTTGTATTGCAAATTTTGACTTTGAGTGCGTCGAAATATCAGGAGATATGGGAGCCTAAATACAGGTACCCTAACCATGCGCGTAACTACAGAGGTTACAAAAAGATGAGCAGAAATAATTGGGTGTTGTCTGAAAGCATACCGTGCATCCCAACCGACATACATTTTTCTGCACCGGCTTTTTGTCGCAGTAATTACCAGACATTGGAAGCGACTGCTGCATCCCTTTTCTTTTTTTACCTTTCCAGTGCGGCATATATTACGAGCATGAACGTCCATGGAGAATAACGATACGTTCATGACATCGGCCTCCACGCCGCGAACCATTGAGCCGCCGGGAAGCTCGGTTGCTGACAGAGCCACCGAAAGCTTGAACAGCGGCTTAACTTGTGGACGTTCGCGGGTTTTCTCGTGCAGATTCACAGAAATTTGGCTGAGCTCAGCGAGATCATTTTCGGGGGAAGGGCTGCTAATTCTTCGATTAAAAATTGAAAAGGGCCGCTTTGTCCAAAATATAGGCTTGAAATTCCGGCTTGATAGATTGAAGTAATCTACAGCAAGATTCGTAGGAGTTTCTGCGTTGTCTAATCATAGCACATAGTAACCCTACAAAACTCAGAAAAATCGTCTTACGATTAAATTACATTTCGCTTACCTGCGATTCCTTTAAACTGGAAAATGCTCGCGTACAAGGGTCGGATGCACGGAATTGGGAAAGAATGAACTCCATGCATGCGTCAAGACCGTCGCGGTAAACAGCATCTGCGCCACGCAAATCTTTCCGTAAGGGTCCATAAGATGCCGTGGATCTGGAAGGTGGAAAACTGGATAGAAAGACATATGACTCATTCCAAGGCCAGCATAAGGCGTGGGGATGTATGCTTAAGGTGTTGATCTAAAAATAGAGCGTTACACATTCTCTCTCTGCGAGTCCAGATTCCTCCATAGGTAACATTGTGGTCGCCGTGGAAGCACTAGTTGCGAATCTCATCGAAACAGACGAAGTATGCAAACCAATACAAAAAATCTGCCATGAAAACGACGGAAATGAAAAGAAGTAAACACAGATCGAAGCAAAAAGGGTGCAGTCACTATGTAGTCTAAACTAGAGCCGTTCGAAGAGTTCGTCGCCGCAGATCCGTAGTCTGCGCAGCTTATTTTTTTTCGAATCTTTTCGAATCTGACTCGAAAATATGCGTTTTTTTTTTGTAAGCAATTTATTCGATGATTAAGCTTTCAAGAATCACCTCTAAGGCCTCGTGGTAAGGTCGGTCGAAGATGACAGGCTCGCGTCGCACTTTGAGTGTTAGAAGCACAAAATTACAAGACGGACGAATGTATTATCATGATATATAATTCCAGAAACACTTGACCTCTAGCGAACTGAGCGGATTATCGTCGATTGGTTTCATGAAGTATCAATGATTCTTTACAATCATCCTGCTCGAGTAAAAAGTTACAAATTACAAATACAGCTCCCAGTTCTATTTGATTCCCTACCCAAAGTCCCCCTTTATACTCTTACGAAGAAGTACAGATAGGCATACTTTTTCAAGTCCTTCACGCTCTCCGCGTCGGCTTTGACGACTTTCTCGTCGTTGAACAAAACCCACTCGCCGTGATCACCTTTTTTCACATGGGCAACGTAGTGACCAGAGTGCACCGATGGGCCTTTATGGGACACAAAGGCAAGGAGTCTATAGCGCGCTGGGACATCCTTGTTTCCGGGGAGAGCGGTGGGCAATGCAACACTGGCATTTGTAGGCGTCGTCTCGTCGTTTCCACTATCATCGGGATGATTAAACAACCATTCCACAGCGCGTTCAGTGTTCCCCGACTGACAATAGAATTAGTTAGGATTAGATTCAATCTTTTTTGGAATACATCGCACCGTTTCTCGGAGAGCCTTCTTTGCCTGCGCATCCGTGAATCCCATATCAGCGAGCAACAAGACCGCACCCGGGTCGACTCCAACGTTCCCTACATTAGACGGTGTCTGAATCGGGGTATCAATATCTACAGGACACATTAGCGTTCGGTATAGAGATGTTTCGTAGAACACGAACCTGGATCATCCATGTGACTGAAAAGCCAGTCCATAGCTACCCCAGAGTCGGAATTACCGGTCGCCAATAGTGCTTTCTGGCAGCGCACTTCCGGGAATCCCATCTGTATCAACTCAGATAAAGCCGCTTCATTGAATTGGAGTTGGGGTTGAGGCGCTGATAAGTGAATTGACCATGTGAACCCAGGTAATCTCAGAAACAATCTTGATTTTCTCACATTCGTTGGGCAATTCCACTTCCCCAGCCTGGAGTCCTTTTCCAAGGTGTGCTTCGGTGAAAATGAGCTCGTCATTGTCGGGCAAGACAATAGGGATATCTACGCGTTATGAGTAAGCTATTAATTGACGCATGCGCATGATAATTCGCACCGAGTTTTGTGGGTACCCAATTGACGAGTTGGAACTTTTTAGCGTGCACAACAAGCACCTCCGGGAGCGAAGCAAATTTATTTCCCCTAGAATCTTTCGTCAATCAAGAGTACTAGAACGCAAAAAGACCCATACTTTACCGCTTGCACTTTAGTCGCGCAAGATGGACAGGAATATTCCAAAGCCTCGCTTCCCACAAGGTCATTGATGCAATCAGTCAACTTCACGTCTTCATAGATTGTCTTTCCATCGGCATCTTTCCCTTTCTCCGTTGCAGGCACGGCCACAGACACAACATCAGCTGTATCTGTCTTGTAGCTGACCTTTTTACACGAGGTACATTGTAGGCGCTGTTCAGTACCGTACGAGAATACCGTGGTGGGATCTGGAGAGGGATTTCAGCGATTGTATCATATATCTAAATCGACGAATCCAACCGTGTTGCGCTCGATCTTTGAATTTTTGGCCATCCCGCCTCAGAGTTGTGAGTAGATGCGTGAAGAATTCTTCCGCATCCTGTTGTCTCATGGTTGCAAATTCCTCGTGTCCTTTTCCAACGAGGGCCTTGAATGTCGTCGGTTTTATGCCAGTTTGGAATACTGGAGTCGGGGAAGGATGTTGCAGCGTATCTCCCTGAACCGCGTTGATGTCCGACGAGTGTGCGGGGTGCGAGTACCGGCCACTCAGTAGCCCATCTGCGAGTTTATGCATCTGGCACTCGAGACAATCCGCAGACAGATCCATAGTGCATGAACCCGCATGGCGGGGAACGCCCTCGGGTTCGAAGTACCGCTCTTGGAATTTTGGCAGGGAAAATATTGTCTGTAGCACGGATGCCATGTAGCAGCTGTTTCCGAGATTCGCAAGACCAGTTAATCCTGGCCCGAAAACGGGCTCGAGCGCCTTTCCATCGTCATCTGTAAGTGAGAAGTCGTACTTGAGATTTTGTTCAATTTGCTGGTTTTGTCGGTGAGTAGAAGTGACGAATGTAAATATATGCTACTTACGAGCTCGGTCATGCTCTTTTCTGTCTTAGTGAGCGTCTGTACATTGATCCCAAACGTTGCAAGGTGCGTCGGGAGCTCGAGGTCCAACTTCGCGTCATTGCACACATAACAGTAGATATCTACCAAAATCAATCGCCTGACACAGGTGAATATCAATGGCAAAGATACTTACCCGCGCCGCCCTCCGGAGTTATAGTCCCAAGCTTTACGCTCACTGCATGTTTTGTTTGCTGGTAGTGGTCGAGACCATGACCATTCCCATCAAGTCCTCCAAATTGCTTCCTTCCACATCCAAGGGACCCGCAGGTGAGGCATAACCACAAATTCTCTTTGAGATCGCAAGCACTGCAAGTAGCGAGACCTAGAGAAAGTACAACACCGCGATATTAGAAAAGTCCAACAGTACTCAGAGTATGCGTACCAGAAGCGGCGATGTGGCCAACGTCGTATTGCTCGATAGTAAGTGTATGTTCGCATGGCGTAATTTCCTCCTCCCATGCTTTCACTTCAGACTGGCGCGCAGAGGACATGGAAAGCATCACGCCTTCAGCGAGAGATGCAATCTACGCGAAGCGTCAGTCATATCATAGACAGAGAAGTCTGTTCTTTCTCACTTTGGGATTTTTAGTAGCGTCAGGCAGTTCAAGGCCCTTATAGGTATCGCAAATCCAGCACTTGACAGTAGTTATGTAATCGAATTTGTCTTCCTCGCGCTCCTCCAGAATTTCCAGCTTGGTCATTTTGGCTGGCGGCTGGTCAAAGTCTCCCTACACACACATCATTGCGAGATCACGTAGGTTTCGACAATATGACGTACCCGATGAGGCGAACTGCGCGCCTTTGGTCTCCTCTTGACGTTGAGTGTGAACGGGTGGTTCAATCGAGCAACATGGGTGCGGGCGTGATGCCTTTCGACGTCCAAACACCCTCCATTGAAGCATTTGAGGCATACATCGATTCCATCGACGGTATCCTACCCAACAGAACGTCAGTTCGAGATTTGGGCACAAGCGCTCTAATCGCTCGCCTGATTCTCAAAGCATTGCGTGCATTCTTCCCGATGAACACTGTTCGATAGTCTGGGTTGTTCTAGCGTTGCAATTTGTGCGATGTGTGGGCACGACATGGTTGTTTGGGAGAAAGAGTGGCGACGCGTCGCCAAACGCCGCTCGCGCTGATCTTGATAATCATTCACGTGAACGATTGGGCGCTACCGCCGTCATCGACGGACTGAACATCGCAGTGTATTCCAATTTCCACGAGTAAGCAGAGAACAAGAATATTTCATTCAGATATGATGTGGTATACATATGAGCTCAAATTAGTATTGATACACGATGCTAAAGTTTCGACAGTTTCGTTTGAACAGACAGGGCAGCAAATTTGGGTTTCTCTTTCTTTGCTGTAGCCTTCAGTTGATCTGTAATATCCTGTTACGTGCAATGTAAAATGAGCGTTAGATGAAGGATGAAGACAAAAAGGAATGTTTTGCTAACGTTGGTGAGAAGAGCAGCTGCGTTCCAAGCACCGGTATACGCCAGATTTTCGGGGACACTGGCGAAGAGGATCAGCACTGAAGCAGAAACATATTCGAATAATGCACCTGTGATCCCGAGAATGCGTAATCAAGTGTTTCGAACCAGAGACGGCGATGGGGCTCTTTCCAGCAATGAATTTAGCGAGGTCCAACGCTTCCTTCACTACCTCGTCACGGCCACCGGGCACAACCTTGGACACCAGTCCTAGCTTCTCAGCCTCAGCCGCCGAGAATGCGCGCGCCGTATACGTGAGTTCGCGCAACAACGACTGGTTGCCGGTGATTTTTGGGAGGAATGCCAATGAACCGATATCAGGTGCGAGTCCGATGTCGACTTCCTGGAACGAAATTGAGATTTGCACTAATGAATTTCATGTGCATACACACCTTGATGGCAAAGCTCGTATTAGAGGCCGCGTAACGGATATCACAAACGCCAATGAGGTCGCATCCGAGACCGATGACATGTCCATGCACAGCTACGATGACTGGGAATGGTGCTCGTTCGGGAGCGCCAATGGCGTGTTGGAAGGCGAGAAGCATCTTTCGCGTCTGTAGAGAGGTCCGCGCGTTATCCAGGACTGTTTCAGTACCATTGGAACCAATAGCTGCAGCGTCAGATACTGTGGAAGACATAGGTCAGCCTACAAATTAATGATCTACTTGGGACGTACGGTCAAGGCCAGCAGTGAATAGTTTGGGGAAGCTTGAAGAGATGACTGCTGCCCGTACGTCGTACCCATCATCTACCAAGGTGTCAAAAAGCTTTCCATACGCGACCCAAAACTCCTTGCAGAATGCGTTTACGGGTGCTCTGCCTTGAAATTTAGTTCAACAATGGATATACGAAATCGAACAGAAACATACCTGGCGAGTTCAATGTGCAATACATGTGGAAAAGGCTCAGAAACTTTGATCCATTTCGACGAATATTGGGACATCGTAAAGCTGAGACCGAGTTACAGCGAAAGGAAGGTTATGGCAACCTCGACCTGGGGTTCCACTGTGTGATGATGATGGTGTGCCGGTAAGATGGGTTGCCGAACAAAATAGCATGTCATCCAATGTTCAATAGGGGTTATTGCCAGTTCAGAGGTACTATCATATCCTTATTATCACAACTGCGAGCGTTGAGCAGACAACAAATTGTTGTGCACAGAGAAGGTCTGTCATAAGAGTACGAGACTTTCGAAGATGTAAATGGGAAAAAGTCATCTATTCAAAGCACGAGAAAAAAAGACGTTTACAAAGCTGAAACGTGGAATCTCTCAACAACACCATCGGGGCCGACCTCCCTGAGCTCGACATCAAGAGCACCTTCGAGACTCACAATAAATTGCACCTCTACCCTTGTAAACCATTTCCCGACATCCTTGCCCTTGCCCTTCGTTTGAATAGCGAGCTGAGCTTGCGTATCGATGGCTCCGAGTAAAACCTCCTTAGCTAACGTCCTGTGCTTGATCTCAGTCTCCTCAGGCTCTTCATCATCTTCATCGTCGGAAGAAGGCAGGCTAGACTGAACAACCTTCTCGACACGGATTCCTTCCTTGACTTCCCATACCTCAAAGGCGATGCGCTTCGATCCTTCGGTGACCTCAACGTCAAAGGAAACAATTCGGCGAACTGGCAGCGCAGTCTCCTTCTGCACTACAGGGATCCAGGTACCGCCAACCTCCTTGTTCTCCTCCAGCGAGTTGGGGAACAGCACACCGATGGTCTTAGTTGTCGCCTTGACCTCGCGTGCTTCGTGTCCACGTCCGAACGCGGCGCGGAGCTCCTCTTCCTGGATAGAGTCAATGAGGGCAGCTTGCGTGGCACATCCGCGGGCAAGAATGGTGGTAGGATCGCCAAGACCACCCCCAACAATGGTACCGCGTGCGAAGGGGGTCTCGACGTCCTCGCGAAGGCCGACCTCCGTGCACAGACGGTTGTCGAGTCCAGGCAAGCAGCCGGTACCGCCAATGTAGACAAC
Organism: Pholiota conissans; assembly: GCA_015484465.1. Classification (NCBI taxonomy): domain Eukaryota; kingdom Fungi; phylum Basidiomycota; class Agaricomycetes; order Agaricales; family Strophariaceae; genus Pholiota; species Pholiota conissans. The sequence continues at coordinate 28,084 of MU155435.1, forward strand.
CTCGTCGACATCATGGGGATCAATGGCGGCTGATGCAAGAAGGGCGGTGATCTCGGCGGCAACGGAGGCGTAGATGGGGGATCCGAGCATGTCGAAGCGCATGCGGTTGATGCTGCCGGTGAAGTCCATGCCATCCTTCAAAGACTCAACGGAGCAGGTAGCAGCGCCGGGCGACGCGCTGATGGTGCGCTTTGTGTGCTCGATGGCAAGGCGCAGTTTAGCCTCGGCGCGCTGGTCCGCAGGGGAGGTTGCAGGGCAAACGGTCAAAGGGACTTTCATCTTTTTTGTGAAGTCGGCGGCGAAAAATTTGATGAGCTTGTCATCGATCTGATTCGCGCCGATCGCGGAGGTATTTGATGCGGCGAGGATGTAGGTCAATCCCTCACGCACGGAAAGAAGGGACAGGGAGACGGCGGAGGAACCAAAGTCAACGAGGAGTTGGGTCCTGTCTGGGCGAAGGCTGTCTCCGCTCCAAGTGGGGGTGGTGGTGGTCGCAGCAGCTGCGCCCGCCTCATCGAGAAGTTGGAGTACGGTAACACCAGCATCCTGGGCGGCTTTTTCGAGGGCATCTTTTTGCTCTTCGGTGAAGGTGGAGGGGACAGAGATGACGGCGCCCTTGATTTGTTTTCCAAGGAAGTCCTCCGCTGATTTGACGAGCGATTTTAGGAAAATGGTGACGACTTCAGATACGGTTAGGATGCGGTCCACTAGGATGGGCTCTGAACGGGGTGTAGGTGCGTGCGAGGCGGCGGGGGTGGTATACGCGGAAGTGGTATTACTAAGAGGTGCTGGCGATGGTTGGAGGACCTGAACTTTGTACGCAGCGGTATCAGGGAGTTCTGGATGTTGAATTACACGTGCAGATGTCGTGTTTTCTGTCTGAGGGATTTCTGAGAATCTGGACGACGTTAGTACCGTCCAACGGGCTGTATTGGAAAAGCGTACTTTTTGCCCAACAAATTGCGGAATCCAACTATAGAGTTCGGGGCGTTTTTCACCAGTTGTTGCTTGGCTTGGTTTCCGATATACTTTTATCATTCCATCAGTCGACTGTTCGTCGCAGAGATCTTGGACACACCATTTCCTCCCCGTGGAACGCAATCGCGCAGGCAATCTGACGCTCTCCGTCTTCATTTGCGATACATTCGGCCAAACCTTCCTGTTGACCGCATCAGCACCCTTTCACGAAAACCAAGTTTTTCGCCCACCTTTGTGAAGACCGCGATTGATGCATAAGAGTTGCCAAAATTGATGCCAACAACCGGAGGAAGAGTTGAGATTTCTATAGGAACCTCTGCGGACCCGTTTTGGAGAGATTTTGTGGCCATTTAAGCAAAAGGAAATGGCAAGTTGAGAGTAAGAAATATAAAAGTATACACCCTCGGCAAAGGCACAGCAGAAAATCTTTGGCGTCACGTGCTTGAGTTGACGGCCAACGCCGAAGTCGAAGCGCCAGGCTGATGAATCCTTTTTGATCGTTTATTTGCTTTGTCCTTTATTTTCAGGTCAGTATGGATACAATTTGGCAGAGAGAAAGCACTCTCTTTAACATACTCAGGTGAGTAGTCAATTTTGACTGCTTTTCGGGTGTTTTCCAATTTTTTGGACCAATTTCATGGACGCACACGTTCACTCACTACATCGAAACGCAGGTCCCAGTTGAAGCTACGCTGGAAAAAAAATTGACGTTGTAAAAAAAAGGGCTGATACAAATGCTACAGAAAGGTTCTGTTCTGTACTCTTAATTCTTTTACACGATGGGAAAGTGCGCTACAGCTTTTGCTTTCTCCGAAATGGAGACTGGCATAAAAGATCCTGACCTGTGCGCCCCATTACCCTCATTTTAATATACAGATGCATGACTTTCCCTCACTTGTCTTGTCTTTATTTTTGCGAGGTGATATAGGCGTCAGCGACAACATTCGCCGACTCAACGCGTAAGTACTTCCAGAAACGAAGCTGACGACGTTGAATCGCTCCCCCTGAATTATGTCACCGTTGATCGACAGTCATTCGCGGATAAAGAACAGAAGTAGAGACTCTGCTCTGTGGGGAGATGCAATATTGTAGTCATCGCTTGCAATCGGTTTTGTAATGCTCGTACAATTCGAATGCATGATGAAGATGTTCCAACAACCGTTGTCTCATCTATCGCAATTCAGAAGAATAACAAGTCAGATGTCCTATCTCTCAGTTTTGAGTGTCGACGCTAATGATGGTTCATTGGAAGTAGCTATTGAGATGCGATTATCCAGGGACTCGAGTTGTTCAAATAAGTAGAGAATCAAGTTACGATGATCTTCACTCTATAAGCATCGAATCTCTTAAGTAACTGCCTCATTTTTATAACATTTAAATTATACGTGACTCGAGCATGATTGAAGATTGACTGTTCGTGCACTTCAGAGTGATCTCTCGGATTTTCCATGTCGTTTCCATGCGAAAATTAAAACTTTTCTATTCATTCTTCACATGGGCTTTATTTATTTACTTCGAGTCATCTCATTTCAATAGAAAATGTATATTCCCGTAAGTTTTATTACTTCCAATGACTGTCTCTCGACTGTACGACTTGTATGCGATTCATAGAAGTGACGTGTGTAAGTTCGCGACGCGCGTCGCGCTGTTGAACGTCATGGGACATAAACGCATGATGGTGTGAAAATAGGAACAGGGGCAAAGCTCGGAAGCTGGGCTGGGCTGGAAGCGCGTCCTTGACTCCTTCGTTTCTAACTTCCAAACACTCTTACATTGACACTGACATTTCTGCTATCCCACCTTACTTTCCGCAATGACAGAAATAAGTAGTTCTAGCACTCATCCACTTTTCATTGCTAGTGAGTTTTCAACCCAATGTTAGTACAAGCGCTCATGAGGTTTGCAGATCGGCTGTCACTAATCATTCCCCCTGCAAATGCGAAGCCAATCAAGCCAAAGGCTAAGAAGAAGGCGCCGAGAAAGAGTAGTGAAATGGTGTTGAAGAACTTTGTGGACTTGCCGTTGGATATCATCTACGAGGTGAGCGTACTGTCCATGTCTCGGGAACAAAGTGCCTAACTAGTTCTGAAAGACCGTCGCCTATCTAGAGCCTCTAGATCTCTTGAACTTGGCGCGTTTATCCAAAGAATTTCGCGCTCTTTTTATGTCTCGCACATCCCTTTCGATTTGGAGACGTGTCCTTTCCGATGTACCGAACCTTCCCCACTGCCCACAAGACCTCAGCGAGCCGCAGTATGCGAGCTTGATGTTCGAGAAATTCTGCATGGTACGGTCGCATATATACCCTGAAAACACAGAAGCTAATATGGTCCAGGCTTGTGGAAGTTCCCGGGGATCCATCGAGGCTGATTACAAGACGCGTCTGAGGTTATGTGCTACATGCACCAAAGCAAAGTTCGTCTTTGCCGTATCTTTCTGACAGGCTGTTGACAATCCCAGTATTTTACGTGGATACGAAATTCGTCTCAAGGGTTGCGGATATACTAGTGAGATCCTCACCCTCATGCCATTTTTCAACTCTCCATACTATTTCTTCCGTGCGTTGTTTCCATCTCTTCGATTTTAGACGCTGATTAGGACACAACAGGCGAAAAGAATTTTTCCAGTCTAAAGAACGAGGCTTCTATGACCTATTTCAAACCCGAGGCTGAGCTGCTGGTCGCAAGATTTGCGAATATGGACGCCAAGTCGGATGAATGTGTACGTTTCATTGAACGAGAGCAGGAAAATGCGTCGCGAATGATCAACGTTCGTCCCCGCTTCATCACAAAATATATGCGCTCATAAATTGACTGTAGGAAGGAAATGCGTTGCTTGCATATAAAGAGTCTGTTATACAAGCTCGCGAAGACGCAGATGAAGAGAAGGCAGAGCGTCGATGCAATCGTCTCAAGGAGGAGATGCAGGCGCTAGGCTGGGAAGAACAGTACTACCCGCGTTGGAGCGATGAAGAAGATTTCGACAGATGGGAAGAATATATGTTCCAGCCCAAGGAGTTCACTTCTCGAGGTAGGTCTTCTGTATCTTTTTATCGTCCATTATTCTTAATATTCGTAGGATGGAGTCTTATACGTCCTAAACTCACTGCGATATATAATCGCACCAAGCAGTGCCGACAAATGGAGGGCCTCGTCGAAAGGACCATGCGGCGTTACATTGCGTTCCGTGCCTCTAAATCTGTTGAAGAACGGAGGCGATTTCCTATGTGGGGCGATCTTTTGACAGTCGAATTCATGATGCAGTTTTTCTGGAAGAACCACGTTACATGCAGTGATGAGCAAGTGGACGACTTTATGCAAACGATCCAGGAATTAACGGGAGACTTCCTGGAGATTGTCGAAAACGATTTGGCCGGAATGGTCGCCGAGTGCGATTCAACCCAAGTGTTGGAACCGCCGGATTGGCTGATAGATCCCGACGTCGACAGCGATCTGGATACGGACGAAGAGCCCGAAAAAGCCGCTTTCCTCGTCAGAGACAAGCTCAACGAGCGGGCGCAGCTCAAAGCTCCCAGTACAAGCACCGATACCGATACCGCTAGCGCCGCCAGCAGTTCAGGCTCCAGTTCAAAAGGAAAGGGGAAGGCAAAGGAGGAACCATCGACGTCGGCGCAATATATACTCGATCGCGCGTCCAACTTCTTCATGTGCCATTGCCCGTCATGTGTATCTGGGCAATGGGAGAAGCGCAAGGTGCTTTCGTACCCGAATGTGCTGGACCACATCAACGCGATTACATATGCGCCAGCGGCACAACACTGGCGGCGCATCAAGCCTGATACCAGCTTGGAAGTAATCCAAGCTGCACGCGACGTCCTGGCGAGCCTCGGTCTCGCCGAAGATTGCACGCGCGCCGAAGCAAACGCCCTCGGCGAATTCGTCTGTGGCTGCGAGCATTATTCATACGAAGGTGCACTTTCGTTTGACCAGTTGGTAAGTTCCTTCCTCGCCAATGCTGAGGACGAAGTGCTGATTATATCTATCTTTATAAAATTAGGTTGAGCATGTGTTCCACCAGCAACTGGCGTTTGCAATGGTGGAAGGCCAGTCGTATGTTAACACTATATCTCTACTTAATGACAGATGCTCACTCGATTTTTCTCGTAGAGTTAAGGATTGTGATAGGAGCCTTCTTGTGAATGGGCATTCTCGCGAACGACTTGCCGACCTTGTGAGGATTGCGACAGATGAAGATCGTATCATCCCACAGGAAGTGAACGAAGACTCAGACGAGTCCGTTGAAGCGACGCATTGCACCGACATTCCTTCCGGAACGTACTGTCGTTATTGCTATCAGCTCATGTACGAGGGATGGCCGTTCGATGAGAAGATGGCGTATCATCTGAAATATATGTGGGTTCAACCATTCGTATGGTCCGTATGTGTATACTCATCGCTTTATTTCGTTCTATGTAGGCACGGGAAGGAATTCCATGAGGGCGCCTTTATGTCTATGACGAATCTCAGAGCGGCATATGGGACCAAGTACAATGACTCCATCCTGTTCTTTCCCTTTTTCACTATTTGACCGGGGTGCATAGCGAAGATTGAACGTGTACTATATTATTATTAGGATCATACCGATGGTAATTATAATTCACTGACACTGATGATTGTCTTCATCATGGTGCACTGGAAGGCCTTATCCACGTCATAGACTGATTTTTGGTGTGGATTCAAGCTCAAGAGTCAAGCAATCTGATGTCCATTGTGACGTTACCACTCTGACAATCCGTATGTTCCTGTAATGCTTCGAGCATGATGAAGTCTGATAACCACCGTGCATACCGGGATTCTACTCGAGTCTTCAAAAATTCACAGATGACCCGCTTCACATGGGCCCCGCTTAATATGCTTGCATATATAGGCTTGGAGACTTCTAAAGTTCTATTCCTTTTGATATGTCATCTGATCCTTCTGAGGCTATATTCAGTGCGTCTTCTGAAGTCTATTTCAATTTGTTATCTACTGCGCTCCGGCGAGCTTATAAACTAATTTCGCACTACAGGAAACCAATACTGGTGCGTGAAGCAAATCATACAACTTTTCGAAGGATTGCTTCATCGGCGATGTCAGACTGAATTTCGGAAATATGCCGTATTTTTTCGTCCCTCGGTGAAGCCTTGAACTAAGCAAGAAGTTCTTGGGGCTCCGTTGCGAAGTATTACAAAGATCAAGTCTTAATATCTCATGCCCATCTTTCCCGCCACTTGAGACATCCCATTTTTTCTCAGGAAATGATTATAAAGACCGGTGTGGTGCGTGATAAATCATTGATATCCTTTTCTCCCAGTGATACCTCCTCGATTGTCTCTCTATTCTGAACAATGGCAGGAACTTACACTCACAAATTTGACACGCCCGTATACAAGGGCGAAATCACTATCAACACTGGGTAAGCCTATTCTCCAAGAAACAGTACTTCTGGGCTCATCGAATGATCTTATAGATTGTTCATCAATAACAAATGGGTCGCTCCTGTGGAAGGGAAGACTGTTGAGTGAGTCGATAAACCTCCATCACGCCCTTGTGCTCATCATGCCCCACAAATAGAGTGATCAACCCAGGTAAGCTGATGGTTATCGCAACGACATGTGACATCTTATTTTCCATCTTAAAGCCACTGGAAAGGTCATCACCTCTGTGTCGGTTGGAACAAGTAAAGATGTCGACATTGCAGTCAAGGCTGCCGAGGAGGTGCGCTCTCAAGACATTCAAATCACCCGGTGCTTTGTGGGGTTGGAGTTGACATTTACTCTGTGTAGGCGTACAAGAATGTTTGGGGATTGCGCTGCTCTGGGCGCGAGCGTGGAAAGCTCCTATACAAACTCGCAACTCTGATTGAGCGCGATGCGGACGAGTTTTCCGCCCTTGAAGCATTGGATGTTGGTGCGTTCGCTACAACGATACCTATGGTCATGAGCTGGCCGCTGAAGGTCAGGTTTTTAGGTAAGGTCTTCGCGCATGCGAAAGCTGGAGATGTTGGCGGCGCTATCAATACCATTCGATACTACGCGGGTTGGGCCGACAAAATCCAAGGCAAAACGATCGAGGTGTGTAGAAATGTTTTCCCTGCTCCTCAGGTTTCATCTAATCAGTAATATCGCAGACCACGGACGCCAAGTTTACCTACACACGGCACGAACCGTATGGCGCCATCGTAAGTATTCAGCTTCTATCTTGCCATGGCGCTTCTAATGACATGTATGTAGGGCCAAATTATTCCTTGGAATTTCCCAATTGTAGGCTCTTTCAAATTCCCGAAATGAACCAGGCGAAGATCCTTACCCCACTCAACAGTTCATGGCCTCATGGAAACTTGGACCCGCTCTCGCAACTGGGAATACGGTCGTCCTCAAGCCCTCGGAATTGACCCCGCTAACCGCGCTGAAGCTCGCTGATCTCATCGTTGAGGCAGGTTTCCCACCTGGTGTCGTCAACATCGTCAATGGATATGGTCAGTCCACCTTCTATATCCTCTTTTTGGTTGTCGTCCTCAACGCTTTCTCTTTCAAGGTCATGAGGTCGGACAAGCTATTACGGAGCATCCTCGCCTTCGCAAAGTCGCTTTCACCGGAAGCACAGTCGTCGGACGAAAGGTCATGAAGGCATCTGCAGACACCAATCTGAAAGTCGTTACGCTCGAACTTGGTGGAAAGAGCCCCACAATTATCTTCGATGACGCGGACCTTGAAAAGGCGGTAAGATGGGCATCGTTCGGAATTTTGTGAGTCGCATCGATTCAAAGAAATCAACGTTGAACTAATCATCCATGCGTAGCGCTAACATGGGTATGAGACAGCGTCGATCTTCAATGAAATATCACCCTGATCCAACTTCTGCACTAACTAGGCCAAGCATGCACCGCTGGATCTCGTATATTCGTCCAGGAAGGAATTTATAACAACTTCTTACCGCTCTTCCAGAAGGCTACAGAGGAGCTTACCGAGAAGACGGGTGATCCCTTCGGCGTTGGTACTCAGCATGGTCCTCAAGTTTCCCAGACCCAGTTCGATGTGAGTAATAGAATGATAGTAAACGTTCATGAATATTGACAGTGTCTGCGTAGCGTGTCATGGGCTTCATCGAGCACGGCAAGTCCGAAGGTGCGAAGATCCTCATAGGCGGAGAACGTCATGGAACGGAAGGATACTTCATCAAGCCTACGATCATCACTGATGTCCACCTTGGCATGAAGCTCACTCGCGAGGAGATCTTCGGTCCTGTGTGCACCATCATCAAGTTCAAGACGGAGGAAGAGGTCATTGAGAAAGGCAACGACACTGAATACGGCCTGGGAAGCAATATTTTCACCGAAAACCTCAATCGCGCAATCAGGGTCTCCAATGCTATCCAATCTGGAAGCAGCTGGGTACGTTTTCCATGCGCGAGGCTGGTTTTGACATTTGACATTTGGTTGAATTGTTGATGTCTAGGTCAATATTGCGCAAGTCACTGATCCCGCTGTGCCCTTCGGAGGCTACAAACACTCAGGCATTGGTCGTGAATTGGGAGAATACGCTCTTGACACGTACGTTTTGCTTTGTTCATCTATCCTCACATCTCATCTTACATTTCCTTAGATACACGCAAGTCAAGGGTGTGCACATCAACCTCGGTCCTTAGGCGATTGGCGGCAGGTGTCTTGCACGAACTGGGGCTTTGCAACTGGAAGCTTTGTAACGCTTTACGTGTATATTAGATTTCGAGCTCAAATTTCACGGCATATAATGAACCAATATTCGATGCCTGAAGTGATATGACTGAAGAGGAAGGCACCACGCTACCAAAGTGATCTGCGCTCAAACAGTATCGCCAATCTATCAGAATTTGCTCGAATACATAGCAACAGTGGAAGTATGACTCTTTATAGGACAAGCATAGTCTCTTACCAATACCATCTTCTCAGTGGCCTGGAAACTCTTGGTTTCGCATGACTTTTGCTCAAATGAATGGAGCGTTGCATGGTGCTACATAGGCGAAAAATCCAATATTGAATAGCCTGCTACGCGAAATGATAGGAAGTTGGAGCGCGACCAAGACTATTACAAACGAATACTCGTATACAACACCTGATAAAATATCGACACCCCACATCGATCACCAGACCGCTCCTCCAGAAGGGCTTCCAGGAACGGTGGGACTTGGTATATTCTGGGGTTGAACATTGCTTCGGGGGAGAGATGTGGGTTCAGGCTCCTTCCTCCATTCGATCTTCTCCACCCTTACTTCGCCCTCAATGAGCTGATAGACGTAGGTGACGACTACTGAGCCTTGGATATCCATAAGGGCGAAGGATGGTACAGGATCTCTAGAAGCCTAAATGAGCATTATGTCGCTTCGTTATCAAGCGAGAAGACGCACCCGTTGAATGTCCCTGTCCATGCTCCCGTTGCCGTGCCTGGGTTTACGAAGAACTTATTATCGTGTTCTATGGCTTGGAATCTGCAAGCCCAGAGTTAGTAATTAGACCGAAATGAGAATATTGTAACGCACACATGAGTATGTCCTGATATCAATACGTCCACGTCCATTTGTCTAGCAAGTGAGCTGAGCGAATCAAGGTCGCCAGTTGGTATACATTGGTGCCCATGAATTACACCAATTTTGATTGGGTTGTGCGAGACGGTAATAGATAGAGGGAAGCCAGACTCGTCATAGTCGCCCTTGACGATGTGGACGTCCGGTGAAATGGTTCGTAGGTACTCGTATGTTTCCTTGTCGCAGACGTTTCCAGTGCACAGGATCTGCTGGATCTTCCCAGGAACGAGCAGTTTCTTGAACTTTGCAGGGAGGTCGTGTATTCGATGTGGAATATGAAGGTCTCCAATGACAAGAACGAGAACCATGGCAGTCACGACTGCGAGATCGACGTTGGCGACGCAGCTGCGTAGGCGGTTGTTTGTTCGTGTTGTAACCTCAAAGCTAATCTTATCTTATCTTTCAATGCTGAGCGCCTTTCCAATAATTTCATTTCAATGAGCACACCATCCGACTTGCATGTAGAGCACAAGTTGCCTCCAAACTAAGGGCATCTCACTAATATCGCTTGGACCAGGACCCTTCCTCCAAATGGTAACAGCAGCAGATCAGCAGACATGTTTTCATTTAACTGTAAGGTTTAAATACGTCGCAAAGATAATCACAGTGAAAGGATTGCTGATAACGTCTACCATAACATGCTGGCATCGGATTTAATACTATAAACAAATGCACGAGGGTCTAATGATGTGGAATGCAGTAGTGTGGATGTAGCGGGGAAGAGCGGGGACTTGGAATACTGGAGCGTGGAAGGTGCGGAGTAGCGGGGATGGTAGCGGGGTGGTTAGCGGGGTGGTTAGCGGGCAAGTAGCGTGGTGTAGCGGGCACGATAAAAAACATTCCGCTCTGTATACGTAAAACATAGCCACTTTAATGAAATAAGGCTAGACAAATTGAATACCATTCCTTGTGTGCTATACAGGCGACTGTGTCGTATTGGAGGTAAATTATAAGTGCCAATTTGTTGGATAAAATAGTGAAAGGTAGCGTGGAGGAGCGG
>MU155436.1:0-38444 GCA_015484465.1 Pholiota conissans
ACCAGATTTCGATAAAAATATACAATGATCTTTGTTACTGTCTTTGTACCGTATTCCTTTCAAAAAGTATGATAAAAATACGCCACCGTATTCTTTATGTATTTTTTCCCCTAGTACGGTAGAAATACTGGGACTATTTTTACCGTATTGTTACAAAATTCGATCTCCGAATATGGTGCTGTGTACCCAGTGTCACCGCCCACCGGAGACGGTGTCGCATTGACATGTGTCGCTAGACGCATGCATGTAGAGTACAAGTACTTGCCACCTTCGCCATTCGTCCTTCCCCGTCTACAATCATCATCGTCGTGGGTCGCTAGACTAGTATTTAAGCGCGAAGATCGCGAGATTTGGGACGAGTAGACTCACCTCACACTTTGACCAGTTCACGACGGTGCCTAGCTATTTTGGTCATCGACGCTCTCGTGGTTCAGCAGAGGTAGCGGGATGTTCGATCTGCGAAAGAGGAAGTGCATCCAGTCATCGACGCTGCGCGAATAATGTCAATAACGCGGATAAGCTAGGGATAACGATAACGATAAAGCAAATTATCAATTTACATAAATAGATCACTTACCTTACCTCGTATACAATCTGACCTTCGCCAATCCCAACTCCTACAACCCTCCCTCTCCCACGCCGCCGTCACCCCCATCCATCCATCCGTTCACAGATCATCTTCGTCGTCGTCGTCGTCGTCTTCGTAGCAACACGCTCATTGCCACCTTCCTAATCTCCTCATCATGCGCGTCCCAGGACGTAGACGGGACGCTATACCTAGAATACAAGGTCAAGTTTCAATATCCTTTTTTGTGCTGGTGGTGGTGTTGATCCGAATGAGCGCGCATGCTGACCTTTCATTTGGAGGACGCCGCACGTTTCGCCGCTGTGTTGTCAATGGAAGATCGTCATAAACGCACGAAAGGGGGGCATGGTTGTGAAGGGATGGGTCGATGGAGGTTCGTTGATCATTGGCTGCTGGGCCGGGCGGTGGAGATGAGGTGAGTAGAGGACAAGATAATGTGATGACGCGTCAGAGGCTCATCGGATTTGGTGTATATATGCGCGAAGGTGCTTATATTTCAGTGAGTCCAAGGGACGTGAGGTGCGCCTGTGGGGAATGTTAAAGTTGACTCGGCGCGGTTGTAGAACGATACTTGACGAAAGACTGCATTGACCATGAATTTATGTACCCAGAACGGTAAAGCAGTCGCACGTCGTTGTCTCTAAGTGGGCGCTCATGGTTGCGGAAGCGGAAATGTTGTGAGACGCGGTTTTGACGTGCATAGAAGTTGGGGTTGGGGTACAGCGGGTGCTGCGGGTGTGGACCATGGTATACTATACACGTATAAGGAAAGCGTCCTGTAGGAGGATTTGGGCATTAGTTAGTGCCGCATGACGGGATAGGTGGACGGGGTGGATAAGGTGCACAAGAGAGAATGACGTACGGTGAAACGAATGCACAAGTGCAAGCGCGGGATCGGAACGTCGTCAGAGAATGCTGAAGTAGTATAATGGCAGTCGTCGTAGCAGAAGGCGAGCGAGAGGGCCAGAGAGGAGACCGGAGGAGGGAGCGGATGAGAGTGGAAGGGCGGATATATCTATGGACGTGAGTACGGATCCCAGATGCGTTTGAGAGAAGATTGGGGTCGCTGGACGTTGGATGGGGTAATTGGTAAGAGACGTCTGGATACTGATAAGCGGAAGGACGAACGAGTGGGTGGGCAAACGGACAAACTTCGAGTATAGGCGGGACGGGACCCGGGTGCATAGATGAGATGTTCGCGATTAAGAGCGGCGGGAGAGTATCTCGGAGTGAATGGGCGAGTGCGGATGGCGGCGGCGTTCTATGCGTGGCGCAGACGATGCGAAGGACGGCCTAGTTGGCTATCTCGTGGAGGAGTGCGGCGCTGTAAGTGCGACGACGGGGCCCTGCGGTATCACAATGTGCATATAGTTGACGCAGAACTCGTCCCTAGATAGCTACGGTGATGAAGGAACGATGGAAGTCCGTCATAGCACATGTACTCACTTAGGGGTGCATAGATGAAGCTAGTACGCAGCGAGAGGAGGTCGGTTGACGTTGGTGTGTTGATTTTGAAGAGGTCGTTGAGAGTAAAGAGCTTGCAGCGAGATGGGGCTCATGGAGTGGTTGGATATGACCGACGCGTCCAACCGAGTCCTGAGGCTCGCGTGCCACGTGTCCCACGGGAACGCGTGCACTGTTTTGATGGGTTTGATCTCTCTCCTCTCTGACCCTCTGGTTGAACTTTGTTGGCTTTCGCTCTCTACTTCTGTCTTCTCTGAAGACCGTTCGCTCCTGCGCTCGTTCCCCTGTTTTCTTGTATTTATTTCTCTGTATGTCGCTCTCTCGTGCGTGCTCCATCTACCCCGCCCATCCATTCCAACCACTGGGATTCCATCCAACGCCGCGCATCACCAAGTAACGTCCCACCTTCCCCAGTCAGGGCTCCGCATTCCTCTCACACACGTACGTCAGCACCGGCAGTGCGCAATCAACTTCTACGACCCAACTCACAACCTATGAACGTTTGAACGCCCACAACCGATGGCGATGTATGGCCCAGTATGAGTACTTTGTGAGTAAGTAGCGTTAATATGCGTACCTTTCCTTGCTCGTTATTGTCAGTGCTATCACCGTTGCAGCATCGACGACTTGTGAAAGCCTTCAAACATCGCCGCCACTGCCTCGTCGGCGTCTGCTTGTGGATGACATGCGTCGATGAGCTGCGAACACATGTGAACGTTTCGTCGTGCTCAACCAAATACGCATCCAGCGGGTCTGCACGGCGATGGTGTTGTTGGTGCTGATGGTGCCAAAGAGGAGGGCGAATAAGGGAATGAACGCATATGTTAACGATGCATGTCAATGCGCCTACGTTTCGGGTGGGCAGATGTATGGGTGTACATATTGGCGCAGCGGCTGCGATACTCCCGCGCATCCATTGTCGGTCGATCGGGCACAGAACATACAAGCGATATCATCGATCAAGATATCCGCCCTCGGGATATCTCCGCCAATCTGGGCTGCGAATCAGCACCAGTACTGTACGACAATGCAGGACGAACGGTGTCGCGTCCGCGCACTCTCCGCAGCGTCATGGATGACCAGCGTCGGCGTCGGTGGGATAGTTTCTGCGAAATGAGCGGAGGTGCGTATCCCAGTCAGATTTTGTTATAATTGGTACTAATGATCTGTATTTTCCGGGTTGTAGGGATTATGCTAATGTTAGTAGGTGCCTTGTTACGAGGAGACGCGTGGTTCTTACCTGGATTTGATGGACTAAGGTGCGACGCTGAGCTTGGACGTAGGTATCATGTACGTCGAGCACTCGAAGCGCCGCGAGAATGAATCGCTCGCGTCCACGACGATGACGATCCCTGTATTTTCAGATGATCAGGTGAGGTGTTCCCGTATCTTGAAGGTACAGTACGTACCCGATTCGTATGATCTTCGAACTGATAGTTCACCTAGGTCAGGAACGGTAGCAAATATTAGCAGTACATCACGACATGAACATGAGAATGGACAATTTACTCGACGGTATTGAGGTGTCAGCGACGAGCATGGGGACGACTACGGCATGCACAGATGGGAAGCGTATAGAATGGAGCGTCAGTACCTCGGAATACGAGCCCAGGGGCCAGAACACGATGCGGTCGCCTGGCTAGACGTCGAGAGCGGGATTCAGCCTGAGATGTCTTCAGTAAGTACGGTTTTCGTATTTTTTTTTGTTTACAAACGAGGTCCTGATGCACTTTAGACCGAAGAAAAAACCTTACCTTCTTCACGTTGAATGTGCTGATCAAGTGCACGGATGAGCGACTGCATCGTTGGTCACACCAGCACTCCATCCATTGCTCTTGCGTCGATTCCCTTCTCTGAGTTAACCCCCTAGCCGGCTTCTCTTGTGTGTCCTGCGACTGAGAACAGTTCCCCTGCTCTCTTGAAATGAGCTGTTTCTTAGTGATACTCTATAGATTCTCTCTGTAGACCTCTTTCGCTCATTCGATCGTATATCAATTGTAAATTGGGCTACGTATATTCGAAAGGAAAACAATACAAATAAAAGTCCGACTGGCGATTACGTACGGTGCGACGCGAATGTACCTAGGTTGGAATAACCATTGTCTAGAGGGTAGGATGCTCAGAGTCAACCATTTCAACGTCTTGGGTTACTCGATCCAGGTATGCATGCATGGCACGAATGGCGTCGGGAGTTTTCCCGGGTGAAAATGCGATTTTTTTCCCATGTGTGCGGATGAAAGCAATCAAATCCTCAGATTTGGAACACTTTCCAAGGATCTCAGGCAGGACCAAGAATCCAAGTCCATACGGTCCGGAATAAGCCCGCCTTGTCGCATCCACTCCCCACCAATCGTGTCGTGCAAATGACAGGTGTATGCCATGGCAATGCTTTTCCACTCGTCGAAACCGAGGATACGGGACACTTCTTCGTTGCATCTGGTAAGTTGCGTAAGATGTTAGGGAAGGATAAGTGTGGGGATTTGTGACAGATCTCAGAAATCGACGGGGCTTAGCAGGTTGTTTGTAAATGGCAGATTTCGATGTAAATGGTCGGGATAATTTGTAATATTGAATAGGATGTGGGGGTTTGGAGCAGAGGAAAGCCAAAATTCGCAATGCCATTGGAATGTAATCTGATGGGTTGAAAGCTGGTACCAACTCTTTGTAGTGATTTTGCATCAGTTCAGAGTTATGCGTATAAGATCCAAGATTCAGCGACGCATTGTCCATCAAGCGTGTTTCAGGTGAAAGGTGTAGTAAAGTTGGCAGGCAGGCTGCTGAGAATGCCAATGTGTGTGAGAACCCGAACTTTAGTGTTGACGCAGATAAAATGACCAATGTCATCAACTCTGTGTTCTTGAAATAATTCACAACTTCCAATCTAAAGATCGGCTCGCAAGATGACTTGTGGAAGTTGTAAATACTTTCTAAAGTTTCAACTTCATCAGCGGGGCGGACAAAGTTGTTGTATTGGTTCTTTGACTTCATTATATGAGATTCATTATAGTCATAATATGGAGTAGTAATACACACCAAGATACCAAGAAAGAAGTTAATGACATCTCCCTTGCTGTTACAACATGATGTGCAAATATCCAAAACCGGTGCACCCATAAGCATGTCCTTCACATTCTCGGTCAAGGGCAAATTTTGCCACACTTGACGAAGTGAATATTGCAAGCAGTTCCAGCATTCTTTGTCTCTGTCAGTCCAAACTGGTGTGTTGCTAATTTTCATACAGCATAAGGAACGTGAAAGTGCCCTCTCTTTGATGGCCAATATGTCAATGTAGAAATTTGGCGATGACCGCGATTGATCTGTGAGAAAATCGCCAAACGATGCGTGTAATAAGAAAATATCACTGCCTGATAGACTGTAAGGATTTGAGTTTATGCATACAATGGAAGCCAGGGGTGCCAGTTTCAGATCAATATCACCAGGCTCCAAATCCAGGAAAAGCTCTATTATGATGGAGGTTCCAATTCCAATGACCACCAGGCCCAAGATAGAAATAACAATGTCGACATCATCAGAGCACAATTCCAGTAGATGGGTATATAGAGCATCAAGCTCAGAGAATGGGAGGTTGTGGCGTGAAGGGCGAAGACCCATAATGATGTCCAGTCGACGGGAAGGACTATCATTGGGATCTGAAATGTATTTCACAGCTTGCGATGCATAGATAAATTGGCCCGATGACTTCCAAATAAGCGTGTCGATATCAGATTGCCTGGGCCACATTGTGGAGATGAGAGAACGGTGAGGATGGGTGGTCTTGATCTCGTTGAATGAATCCATCAGGAATAAATGGATGTCGTCGTCGGGTTTGTACGTATAGTCCAGAACCACTGACTGCCATAGTCCCGAAAGTGTGGTGGAGGAGAAGGTGTACTGGATATTACTTTCCGAACGACTGGCGATGAGGAATATCACGGGCAAGTTTTGGGAACGGAAGGCATCTGCGATGATTCTGATGATCATGCTCTGCATCTTTGGATCGTCACATTCGTCCAAACCATCGATAACAATGAGGCGCGGAGAACTTGGCTTCAAATTTCCTGACGAAACGAGCGCCTGTAGAGGCGTGACAATAAGGAGCCGAAATTGGGTGGCGAGGGATTTGTCCAGAAGGAATGGATCGCGTTCAATGGCGCCTTCGACATACGGCTTGAGCTCTGGAAGTGTGATCGCCATTTGGCAAGCAATTGTCGGAATGAGGGGTGTGATATGGTTCCTGGTTGGATCGGAGCGACCAAAGAAGAAACTAGCGAGAAGAGAGTTGGTTTCCGCGCAGCGTTCTGCAATCGTTTGGAGTATAGCTGATTTCCCAGCTCCGGCGGGGCCATAGAGCCACAGAATGAGCGCCTCGGGATCGTTACGTCCAAATATCCATCCTATGAGGTACTCGAGAACAGCGATGCGAGTGTTTCGGTGGCACTTCGGTGGGTCGAATCGGGCCCTGGAGTCGTACAGAGCGCTTGGAGCAGAGGCGTCCTTGAGCTTATCAAACGCTAATCGATCGCGGGATCAACCATAAGATATTAAATTCATCTAGTTGTTCGGCGTACCCGATAGCCCGTAGTTGTTGTGCGTAAAATTTCCGCCCGTGATAGCGACTCTGCTGTTCGTGAACATGTCCAAAGGAAGGTTGAGGTTGGGGCAAAGATTGGTTATGGTTTCTTGTCTGGTGCGCGGATGGTATATGTATTTCGGTGGCATGTTTTCCACGCACCGCTCCAACTCACAGACTGAGGGCTGTCCGTCTAAATTTAGATGCACACCTTTCATCTACATAGATGGGCAGTGGGGCGTCCTGCTTTTCAAATACTTACACTCGAGAGTTGCCAAAAGGCCCACATGCAGCATATAAACGCGGTGCGCGATCACTTAGAGATGTAAATTAATACGCGGAAAGCTATCAATATATGTATCCGCGCATTGTGATATCGAAGCTTTGAGGCACAGCAGCGACACCAAATATCAGCACAAAGGAATGAATTACTCGGAAAGTTAGAGCACAAACCTCTTACCTATGCGCCAAACAAATGCTGGTCATTAGATAGAGGACGAAGAGTGAGGGGATGTCTCAATCGGAGATTGTGTCGTCGAGTCGATGTGAAGCACTTGGGGCCGGAGCAGCAGTCGATGACTTCAAATGAATCACGAACAGGCACAAGAATTAGACACCATTTTGAACAAAAGTCAGACCTTCAGACGTCGAGCAAAGACAAAACAGCAAGAGAACCGAAAAGTAGCCCTATGAATCAATAATTTTCTGAGTCGAGTCAAGTCGAAGCAGGGAAGCCCAAATAATTCTTTCGTTCAACGAGCGAGAGTGACAGGACGATCATGCCGTGAACACAGTGGTGCTGCGAGAGGCGATGATAGACATCGAAAGGGATAGCCCGCGGATAGAAGCAGTGTATGAGAAATCATACAAAGGCGGAGGAAGAAAACACTTCAAGTAAAGCGTAGGGAGAAGACCAATCGACGCCATTCAGAACAATCCATCGTTTGGTCTATGTGAGCGCAAACGTTACAGCTGTTTCGGAAAACCTTGAGAATTCGCGAAAACAAAATTGTGACGCGACATGAATTCCCATTTAGGCAATTCAGACATCCTCCCCCTCCCCCCCTCTTTCTCGTCTCTCCGGTGAACCTGATGCTTATGCTCTTATAAACTTTATAGTAATGGGCTATAGATTATCATAGAGAGTAAATAAAGCGCATATATGAACCATTTTCTACAAAGCTACCGCAAGTACTGAACACTGAGAATCGAGCACCAACCCTTCGTATGTGACCGAATTCGAGGACTAAGTGCCATACCTTGTTGTATGGGTACAAATTAGTTGGAAAGCCTGGTTCTAGCACCTGCTTACTCGCCTTTAATACCGCCAAAAATCATCCGCAGCCCGAAGCCGTGTCATTCATCCTTGCTTCATCTGCCCCCGTTGTGCCAATGCGACTGTCGTTTCCAGTGTGATTATGTTGCTCGAAGTATCTCGAGGTATTGGCTTCGATTATCGTTGGCTTGTATCAGGGGATTGGCAATGGGCATCAAAGTGACAAGCCGGGGGAGAGGTGGGCGAAAATGATGGTCGCAAGATGGATTGTTGAGTCTGGGTTAGACACACTCCATAATATTGTCAACAAAAAGTATATACAGATAACATACCTGCAACTGTGGCGTCTGGTAAGCCGGCCCAAGGTTCTCCATTCTCCAGAGCGCTGCCATCCTTGTTCAAATTGTCGTCATACGCCGCATTGGCGGCGGGCGGCCACCGTCTGCATGGAGGTTGATATGGACTCAGAGTGGATCGAAAGGTCATCGTAGCCTCGAGCTAAAGGCCACAAAATGGTTGTGATCATCGTTTGAAGTCGTCTAGCATGATAGCATGGTGTAGGTTGTCGTCGGACAAGCGAAATTACCTAATTGGGACGAGGTGGATTTCACGCGTGTCGGATTTTCAAAATTCTCAAGGTTTTCCGAAACGGCTGTAAAGGAGAAGCACAGAGAAACGAAGACGAGAGACAGTGTATTAGAAGTAAGGTCGACGAGAAACGAGTCTTGTGGAGAACAACACCCTAACGGTTGGAGCATATGTAAATTCACGAAGAGTTCAGCAACTTGAACGCACAGAGGAGGTACATACTGTATAGCAAACAATGTACGGGGCGAGTCAAAACGGTGAGTTCCCATTGATTGTCGAAGCGTGGGGAACACACCGCATCCAGGAGAGGAATCCATCTCAGCCAGAGGTGCGGAGTATGTCGTGGAATCTGGATGTTAGCTGAATACTTCATTTGTACGTACAAGCGAGTCAAGTCAGGTCAAGTGCAATAACGCACGACCTCAACCAAGTAGTTGATGAGATAGGAGAAGATGGCTTTGTTATGCGAAACGAGTGGAAAGCTTCAGGAAATAAGATAATCGATGAGTAACCTTACATTGAAGCTTAAGTATTTGGATATTGACCAAAGACGATGACGAAGCGTGATGAGTATACATGTACATCCTATCCTTTCCGGTTACGACGAGATGGACAAGACGCTGCAGACGAGAAAAAGAGCACAACGATATGGACAAGTCCATTGAATAAAATGAAAGTGAAACACCGCGGGAGAGTATCTTAGAGTGAGCGAGCGAGCGAGGCCATGTAGTTGGTAGAGGAGGGGAAGGTGGAAGGCTGAGGGAGGAAAATGAGAGACGGAGTTCGGACACCTTTTTCCAGAGATCGAATACAAACGGATACGCACTTTTGCACGAGGACGTTCTATGCGTGGCGCAAAGGATGCGAGCGACACGTACCAAGGCGTTCTTGACTCTCAACGAGTGCGGTGATGAAGAAACGAGCGAGTAAGTGTGAGAAAGCAAGCTGGTTGAGGGACTGTGGTTCGTGGATAGAGAGAACGAGTGGGCGAAGGAGATGGACGCTTGAAGACGGTTGAGATCTATTATCCGAGAGGACGGCAGCAAGGTTCGGAGTCAGAAGTGGCCATGGGGCGCAAGGAGTACGTGTTCGTTGGAGATTTGGCAGGAAAGCTGTCCGTTCGCAGATGAGGGTGTTGGAGTAAAATGTACACGACACATCCAGCTCAGTAGCGACGGACGAGGAAGGCCCTGCGTCAACACTGGGCAGCCCGGCACAACTTGAAACGCGCACACGTGCCCACGCGCGATTTGATGGGTCCCCGGCTAGAGTCCTCATCTGCTCTTTGTTTGCTCTATCTGTCACGATCTCCTGTCTGACCCTTTCGCTCGCACTCTGCTACGACGACTATCGATCTCTACTTTAGCGTCCTCGGAAGACCATCCGTTCCTGCGACCGTCTCTGTGCCTGCATTCGTTTCGCTGTCGGTCCTTCTCTGATGCGCACCCTGTCTGCCCTGTCCGTCCATTCCACCCAACCCCCCTATAGACCCACTCCGTTGCAGACTACTAACTAATGCCCCACCTTCCACCCAACAGGATTACCTCTTCATCGCACATGTGTACACCAGTACCTGCAGCATGGGCTCCATCAACGACGCACACTCCCCTGAAAATCCTATTCTCGCCATGAAGTGAACGTCCACCTAACCTCGCACACGATCCCTTCATCCCACAGCCGACTACGAAGTGTGAGTACTGCGTGAGTATCGGTCTCGAGTAAAACACAACATTACTTACCTTTCGACGTCCGATCTCCAGTCGTTCGTCGAGTATCGTTCTACAACCGCCGATCTACGTCAACATGGACACTCACCACATGCGCGGCTCACGGCGCTCGATCAGCCTACATACAACCAATGCCGGGAGCATTTCAACGCATCAACCACGATCTCGTCACCTATTCACTTCACTTCACCGTCCGGGCAGCTAACCTTCAACGACCATCATCCATCAACCCATCCACCACACCCCATTAGTGCGTCCACGACGATCCCCATTGACCACACATGGCGGGAGAGCATGCACCACCCTCGCATGAAAGAAAGGTCAGTACGAGTGCATGCTCAATCAATACCAACAAATGGAAAACTGACTTCGTATACATACAGCACACGCCCTGCCTCCAATGTGCACGAGAAGGCGATGTGGAAGGCATCAAGGAACTTGAGATGCACGATGCTCGTTGCCACGACAACGACGAAGGTGATGGGCATATGTGGCAGTGGCGAGGGAGGGGGAAGATTAAGGAGGTTGGGATTCGGTGTAGGACAGATGGTGTACAAGGTATGTGAATGGATAATTTATCTTACCTTGTCCTTATCCCTAACTCATATCATTATTGATGTTATTCTTGCAGCCTCGACGATTGGATGCACCTCTTTCGCACATCGAACATCGCCGCGTCAGCTCATGGATAGTGGACGGGCATCAAAGAGTTCGACCCACAAACGATCAGAATTGCGTCCATCCGTTCTCAAATCTAGTGCCCAAATACGAATCCGGCGACTGGCGACGATAGGAACATTTAACTTACACCCTCTGACCTGACGAATAGCACACAATGATGCGACCTCTCGACTGTGTGAGTAACAATTTCAAATGAGATGAAACCATTACTTACCTTCCTATCATCCATCTACAGCCATACACCGCCCTTGATCCATAACTTACAGGTAACTTCAACGCTCACCGCGGTTGCGGCTCACGGCGCTCGTATATCGACATGCATATGCTAATTTGGTGAGTCACGTCAATCCAACGATGCCATCACTCACTCACCTCTTCCTAGTCCACTTCCATCATTATCATCAATGACGAGGATAAATGTCATCCTCGATGCACGTCCTCACGACATGGCGGGGTCCATCTTCGTCTCCCGTTAGCAGATAAAGGTCGGTAACGATCCATTCCACATCAACAATTCGAAAACTTACATTGTATAGCGTTTAGTTCACTCTCCAACAATGAGCGACGCATATGATAAGGCGATTACGACTGTGGCGTCGAGGTGCACTGCGTGGTCATTTTCACGGAGACGATGAAGACGATGGGCGCAGATGGGGGCGGAGGGGATGGAAGTTCGAAGATCCCTGTGATCTCAAATCTTGGAAGAGGTATGCGAATAGAGTACTTACTTTATGTTGTCCTCGTTATTGACGTTATCACTTCAGCGTTGGTTCTGGAGTGAAGTACATACGAGAACGACATTCCCAAAGTAAAGTTCACGGCAGCTAGGTAGTTCATCCACACCAGGTGCGTCATTTCTCCTTATCTAATCAATATCTAATGCTTCATTTTAGTAGCGTTCTCGTCATCTACAATGAAGGTTGTGACCATGCTGGTGGTGTCCGTGGGTCTGTCATCGAGCACTTAAGCTACAGGTATGTTCATTTCAAAAACTTATCTTATAAAAGCTTACTTAATTCGTTCAAGTAGGCGTCGTCGATCACCAGACGACCGCCTCAACGCGGCTCTGCATGGCTAGGCGATGGATTGGCCTTATACGATGATGTGAGGGTAAATAAATTTTGCTTAAACGTCAGGAGGAATTTGGGATGGTAGAGTCTCGGGAGAGTGTCAGATGGTGTGCTGGCAGTTGACGCACTAGAAAATGATGAGAAGAGCATTCAACAAATCACTGAAACGTTCTCATCGTCTGACACCGCCGTCCATAATTTTCTATTCTAAGCGCGCTTGCACCTGCGCATATAAGCAGGCTGAGTACATGCGGGAAACACTAAGGGCACGTAGAAGCTTGGTTTTGAGGGTGAGAGTTAATATTTGGTTGAGGGAAGATGCTGGCTTGAGCAGGAGCTTGGGGGTAAGAACGAGGGAAAGGGAAATTTTTGTTTCGTTTTTTGTTTCATTTAATTCAGGTAATCCCCCAGTGCATCTACAAATTACATTGAGTCATCAAATAACGACAGCTCGGGCGCTCGCAGCAGGCGCCTATGAGTACGCAAGGAAGCCGTCAACCGCCGTTATTTGTATATATGTGAAGGCACCGGCCATCATCAGTGCCGACTCTCTCAGTCTCAGTCTCCCGTCTCCCGTCTCGCCGAGCGGGGCCGATCTTTTGGCACACACGTGCCTACACGCGATGTGATGAACCGCTGGGCCCGTCTCATCTGGATTCTGCTCTTTGTTCCTTTCATCTGTTACGATTTCCTCTCTGGCCCTCTCGCTCGCCTTCTGCTACGACGATTGTTGTTTTCGACTTCAGGGTCCTCTGATAGCCGTCCTGGCCCTATATTGCGCCTAAGTCCGTGTCTGCACTCATATTCGTTTTGTCGTACGTCTCTCTCTCCATCCACCCCATCCACGCCCTCCATCTTCTTTCAATCGCTTCTCGCGCAACACTGACTAACGCGCACCCTCCTCCCAACAGGACACCCTCCATTCTCCCGCATCTGTACCACAGCACCCGCATCATGCACTCCACCACATCGACACCTACCCATTCGAGTCTCGTACCAACAACCCTACATAGTACGCCAAGCATTGCATGAACGTCCGACCATGCACACGCCCACACCCGCACCCACACCCACAACCCATGCCTACGACACGCCACACCTACAAGTACCGTATGCACGAGTACGATCGATTCGTTATCGTTCTACAATGCCCCCTCTATGTCAACATCGACCCTCCCTGGGACCTCGTATCAGCCTGCATAATACACCATTCCAATTCTGCGAGCCTTGCAATGCGTCAACGCAACAATTTCATCATCCACTTACCTCACTTCCACCGTCCGGACAGCCAACCTCCATCATCAACCCATTCATCCACAACGACGCGTTCCCCCTTGGTGCGTCCACGAAGATTCCCACCGACAACACACGGCGGGGTAGCATCATGTCAGTCAGTACACGCTTAATCAATACCAACAAACGGAAAACTGACCTTGTACATCTAGTATCCGCCCCACCTCCGAAGCGCACGACGAGGCGTTCAGGAAGGCGCCGAGGAGCTTAGGTTCACGACACGCGTTGCCATGACAATGACAACGACAACGACGAAGGCGATGGACATGGATAGCGGCGGAGAGGGAGGGAGGATGATTAAGGGGCTTGGGAGTCAGATTGTGTACGAAGTATGTGAATGAATACCTTACCTTATCCGCGTTATTGACGCTATTCTCGTAGCCTCGATAACTAGACGCACTATCTCTTTCGCAAATCGAACATCACCTCGTCAGATTATGGACGAAGGCGTCGCTGAGCTAAATAACTGGGCGCCGTGAACTCAAGGAGTGAGGTCCGTCTAATCATCCCAAATCTTGCAATATTCGTGCTCAAATATGAACCTAGCGACATCGATGACGAGGACGAATTGTAAATAGTGGAAAGTACATACATGTGCCCACGATGCATCTCAACGCGACTTCCACTCGAGTGGGCGGTGATAGCACTTCGCAAGGGTGCGTCGTTACGTTCGACTCGAGCTGCGAGGGCTGCGGCTCAGACAGAGTTGACAGGACAGCTGTAACGACTCCCAACACGCCCTCCCTGCATGCCATCCTCTTTTGCTCCTGTAACGCGTTACGATGTCCACCCTTGTCGGTTGACGCAGAACGTGCAAGTCTACTGTCTAGAGTCGAATACGAACTGAGAGGATGCGCAGAGCAGCACCGGCATTACCAAGGAAGAACCATATATCGACCTTACATACGTACGTCCTCCCCTATCCCCATTCTCCGAGCCAAATGTTGACGTGACCAAGGTCTACATTCCATATCATTCTTCCTTTCATTCTCGCCCGTCTGGCCGGCCGACCTCTATTAAAACGCCGCATATCTTGTGAATTGGATTTACGCTGAATTCGTGCAACGGATACCTATCCCTTTTCCCCTAGCTGCATCTCGAAATGTGTGCTCGCAGTCAAGCGTGAACTTACGATCCGGATTCTCGCTGGTTGACCAGGTATGACCTCAAACTCAGAGGATGCGCCACCGCGCACTACTACCCTCCTCGAACCTCCTTCCTCCTTTCGTTCACTCCAGCGGCGTATCAAATTAGACCACCTTCGCTGATATCTCCGACTTAGAAACTGGATGACGAATTCATCAACGATGCTACCTAGAGCTTTCACACAACTGAATTACATTCACATTGGCTTTGTTCAAGGAATATCTCTTCAGCATCGCTTTCGCGCAGTTAAGGAGGGGATACAAACAGTGCGGTAGCGCTCAATGTTCTGTGCGACCACTGTCGAGTCGTTGGGCCATTTGAATATGGTGTCGAGGATTTTAGTGGTGGTGTAGACGAGCAAAAAAGGACAAAAGGATAGGATGAAGTATAGGTCGATGCCCTATGGCATGATGTCGGTAGACTTCTCTGTGTTCTCTTCCCCCAAGTCCACGACAATGATATTAGCGTCAGCGAAGGCAGTGCGCTCCGAGCTCAGAAGAGGACCATTTTGCAAGCGATGCTCTTTCTTCATTATCATGCTATGATGCGCGCCAGCTCGCTAGTTTTCTGTATTCGTGATTTGAACAAGAGAAAGATTGGACAATGACTCTTTCGCATTGTACCCCCTTAAATTAATATCCTTCGTAGCTCCTGCATTCTCTAACAGCCTTTTTCTTCGTGACTTTTCTAGAGATCAAGCTTGTTTGAATTGTACACTACTAACAGTGAAATTGTACAGGTCTGGTATCGACTCGTGGTTATGGTGCGATGTGCATGTATTTACGGCTCGAGTCTAGAGGGTGGGATACTCGGTGTCAACTATTTCAACATCCTGGGATACTCGATCCAAGTATGCATGCATGGCGCGGATGGCATTGCGGGTGGGGTTTTTCCTTGGATAAAATGTTGCTTTTGGAAAATATATGATTTTACTTCGGTGTTTGCAGATGAAGGTAATTAACTCTTCGGATTTCGAACATTTTTCGAGGATCAATGGAAGGATGCCGAGTGCTGCTTCATATTTGAACCCTGTTTCACGTATTAGACATATACCGTGGCAGTGCTTTTCTTGTCGCCGAAACCGAGAATATGGAACACTGTGTCGTCGTGTGTGATAGGTGGCATGAGATGTCAGGACGTAGAATTTCTTTTTGAGCCCGTGAGTTGGATGATGGAAAGCAGATTGTATACGTATAGGAGGTGTAGATTTGGCCATTTGGGATGGTTCATAATATTGTGTATAATGTGGATGCTTGGCACAAAGGAAAGCCAAAATTTGCAATGCTGTTGGAACATAATCAGATGGGTTGAACACTGGTAGCAGCTCTTTGTAGTGTTCAAGTATCAAGGATCTGGCATCCAAAGATGCCCCAATGCCCAGTGACTGCTTGTCCATCGAGATTGTTTCAGAAGACAAATATAGTGCATATCCCTTAGAGAAAGGGCTGTATTGATATGTTGATAAAATTAACACCATTTTTAGTTCTGGATTCTTGAGATATTTTGATAATTCCAATTTAATTGTTGGTGCAAAGGATGCCTTGTGGAAATTGTATATCTTTTCCAAAGCTTCAAGCTCTTCAGCAGGGCCTTTTGTCCTATAAAAATGGTTCCTGTTCTTGATAATATAAAAGTCATTGTGATATTCATGATACATATTGGAAAGACATACAAATGAATTAAGAAAGTGATAAATGACTTTGCACTTAAAGCCTCCATCAACCCAATTTTGTGTACTAGCAGACATCCAAAAATCCAAAAGTGATACATCCAAAAGCACACCCTCAATGTTCTTGGACAAGGATGAATTGTCACTGTGCAATATATTTCCAAAATTATAGCCCAAAGATGGACTATAGGAATATTGGTTGGTGGTTGAAAATGGTGTGGTATGCAGATGCAGACAAGATATGATGCAGGAAAGGCCCCTCTCCTTGACAGCCAATAGATTGATATAGCAGTTTGGCGGTGCCCGAGATGGATCTGTAATGAATTCCTTAAATAATGCATGTAATAGGGTAATAGTACGTCTTTTCACCCGTACAATGGAAGTTAATGGTGCAAGTCTGATGGCAACATCTCCAGGCTCCATATCAAGAATTATCTCAATGAAAGACTCATCCATAATGCCAATAAGGTGAAGGCCCAGAATTTCAAGAACAATATTAAGATTGTGCAAACATCCTTCGAGTAGATGCGCATACAATGCATCAAGTTCAGCAAAAGGAAGGTCGTGTTGCGCGGGACGGAGACCCATAATCACATCTAGTCGGCGAGAAGGACGATCATTGGGATCTGAGATGTATTTCACAATCTGGGATGCATAGATGAATTGGCCTGATGATTTCCGGATAAGTGCGTAAACATCAGAATCGCTGGGCCACGTCTCGGGGATGAGATGACAGTGGGGATGCGTGGTCTTGATCTCGTGGAATGAATCCATCAGGAAAAGATGGATGTCATCATCTGGTTTGTACGTGTCATCCAGAACTACAGATCGCCATAATCCTGAAAGCGTGGAGGAGGAGAAGGTGTACATGATGTTCTGTTCGGGGCGACTGGCGATGAGGAATATCAAGGAGAGTTTCCGGGAATGAAAGGCATCTGCGATAACTTTGAGAATCATGTTTTGCATCTTTGGATCATCACATTCATCCAAACCGTCGATAACAATAAGCCGCGGAAAACCTGACTTCAAGTTTCCTGATGCGGCGAGTGCCTGCAGAGGTGTGACGATAAGGTGCTGGAACTGTGTGGCAGGGGATTTATCCAGAAGGAACGGGTCGCGTTCAATCGCGCCTTCAATATATGGCTTGATCTCTGGAATTGTGATTGCAATTTGGCAAGCGATTGTCGGTATGAGGGGTGTGATACGGTTTCTCGTTGGATCGGAGTGACTGAAGAAAAAGCTTGCGAGAAGAGTATTGTTTTTCGCGCACCATTCAGCAATTGTTTGGAGTATAGCTGATTTCCCAGCGCCGGCGGGGCCATAGAGCCACAAAATGAGTGCCTTGGGATCATTGCGTCCGAATATCCATCCTATGAGGTACTCAAGAACAGCAACGCGGGTGTTTGGATGACATCTTGGTGGATCATATCGAGCACTGGAGTCGTATAGGGCGCTTGGAGCAGTGGCATTCTTGAGCTTATCAAACACTATCGATCGCGAGATCAACCAATAAATATTGAATTGAATTCCAAGAAATCGCTCGACGTACCCGACTGCACGTAGTTGATGTGCGTGAACTCTCCTCCCGTGATGGCGAAGTTTCTGCTGTTTGCAAACATGTCTGGAGGAAGGCTGGAGTTGGGCCAGGGACTGGTTATGGTTTCTTGTCTGGGGCGTGGATGGTATGTGTACTTCAGCGGCATGCTTTCCACGCACCGCTCCGACTCACAGCCTGAAGGCTGTCCATTTAAATTTAGATGCACACCAGATGTACACCTTTCATCTATATCGACGGGCCGTGGGACGTCCTACTATTCAAATACTTACACTCGAGATCTGCCAAAAGGTCCACATGAAGCATATAAACGCGGTGCACGATCAATTAAAGATGTAAATAAATACATGGGAAGCTACCGATATATATGTCTACGTATTGCGAAATAGAAGCTTTTAAAAATATCAGCGACACGAAATATCAGCACGAATACATGAAGTACTCGGAGAGCTAGAGCACAAACCTCTTACCTATGCACTCAAATAATGCTGCCCATTATATAGAAGACAATGAGTGAGGGGATGTTTCCAACCGAAAATTATGTCGGAGTCGATGTGAAGCCATTGGGCCAAAACCATCAGTCGATGGCTTCAAATGAATCATGAATGGACACAAGGATTATACGCCATTTTGAACCAAACTCAGTCCTTCAGACATCGAGAAAAGAGAACCTCGGAATTGTCATATAAATCAAAATTCTTTCGAGTCGAGTCAGATGAATGCCCAAAGAATTATTTTACTAAACGGATCGCAGGACGGTCATGCTGTGAAAACAAGGGCTGTGAGGGGCGATGATAAATGTTGAGAGGCACGGCCCACGCATAAAACCAGCAGATGAACTAATACAAATGCGAAGGAAGGACACATCTTGGATTGACCAAGTGAAGCGTATGGAGAAGACCCTAATGATTGGACCGTAAAGTCGCGAAGAGTATAGAAACTTGCGCGTACAGGAGGTACGCACTGTATAGCGAAAAGTGTATGAGCCGAGTCAAAACGGCGAGGACCCATTGACCTTCGAAGCATGGGGAACACACAGCATCCAAGAGAGGAATCCATTTCAGCCAGAGGTGCGGGGCGTGTCGTGGAATATGAATGTTAGATGAATACTTAACTTGTACGTACAAGCAAGGCATGTCATATCAAGTGCAATGACGCGCGACTGATGAAGGACAACATTAAAAGAAAAATAGTTCACTGAAGGCTACAGACGTTTGGGGTCTGAAAGCTCAGGACCACGCCTACAACTTATTTACATGGCACTCTGCATATAGAGTGCATTCAAACGCACCTCTCAATCTCAATTCTCCATGAGCAATGCAAACCTCAAAGGAAGGCTGGACAATGCGGTGAGGCAACGGGGTTCAGATGTGCGCGAAATCTAGGAGGTCAGATGATGACAGTTTCGTGACGAATGTGCGCGCTGTTGTGAGGGGAGGGTGAAAGGAGTTTACACAGCAAAAGTAGTATTTGTTGGGCGAATGAACTGAATGGATTCATAGAATTGGGGTCAAATGAATACCTGAAAGCGAGGAAAGAGACTTACATCATAGGAAACAAGCGCGAACTGAAGGGGAAAACTGACGTAGATGACAGTGCAATGAGATGATCTAGCAGAGCCAAAAACCTAGACCGAAATTTTTGAGGCGTTCGTTCATCGAGGATAGCGATGCGAGAGGCAACCGCAACACCCTTGGTGGAGCAAACGCCGAACAAAAACGAGATATGAATTAGGAAGGGAAATAAGGTGATGTCCAATGAAAGTGCTTACCGGAACATCCAACAAGTGATATTAGCATAGGACGACGGTGATGCGAATAGAGATGAAAAGAGAGATGGATATCGATGGGATACGTTAGCGCACCATAAAGTATGGGTCGGGAAAGGGAGTAGCACCCGGGAGAAGATCGTTCGAGCGCTACTGAAAAACAAGTGAGTGCGATTGATAGAAACAACAAACGAATGAGGGATGATATGCACCAGTGGATGAGTGACTGTTGCTGTCAAAGGGACCTGGTGACGAGGGGAGGCGAAGAACGGATGAGGTCCTCTTTCTCTATTTTGGACGACGACGCCCTCAGGTGCGTGAGAGACGCAAGTGACGTGTACTGAAGAGCGGTTCATGTTGTAGGGGTGGATGAACGGACGTGGAGGGAGCTCGGGCGTGTAGGACTAAGGATCGACGTCGGCGGACGCGGGCGGATTGATGAGGAAGCAGATATCCAGACAAGCAAATAAAGAAGCGTAGGCGGATGGATGGACGGACGGACGTACGTCGACTATTGGAGATACGGGACTTCGGCTTCGGCTTCGGTGCATGTATGAGAGGCATGGGATTGGAACCGCGGGAGAGTATCTCGGAGTGAGCTAACGAGGCCTTGTAGTTGATAGAGGAAGGGGTGGTGGAAGAATGAGGAGAATGAGAGACGGCGTTCAGTCACCTTTACCAGAGATCGAATATAAGCGGATACGCACCTTTGCGTGACAATATTCCATGCATGGCGCAGAGGATGCGAACAACGCGTACTAAGGCGTTCTTGACTCATTCAAGGAGTGCGGTGATGCAGAAGCGACCGAGCGAGTGTGAGAAAACGAGCCGGTTGAGGGACGGTGGTTTGTGGATAGAGAGAACGAGCGGGCGAGGGAGATGGGCGCTTGAAGATAGTTGAGATCCATCATCTGAGAGGATGGGAGGAAGGTTCGGAGCTCACGTAGACAGACGAGGAAGGCTCCGCGTCAACACCGCGCGGCCCGGCACAAACGCGCACACGTGCCCACACACGATTGGATGGATCCCGCGGTCCCGCTGATCTTTGTTCCCTCCATCTGTTTCGCTCTCCTCCCTGGCCCTCTCGCCCGCGCTCTGCTACGATGAACGTCTTTTTCGACTTCAATGCCGTCTGATAACCGTCCTGGCCCTAGTTTACCTACGTTCGTGTCTGCACTCATACTCGTTTTTCCATACGTCCCTCTCCATCCACCCCATCCACGCCTTCCATCTCCTTTCAATCACCTCTCGCGCAGCACAGACTAACGCCCACCTTCCTCCCAACAGGACACCCGCCTTTCTCCCTCATCTGTACCACAGCACTTGCAGTATGCACTTCACCATCTCGACTCCTACCCACTCGAACCTCGCACCAACAACCCTACATAGTACGCCAAGCATTGCATGAACGTTCGACCGTGCACAGGCCCACACCCACACCCACACCCACAATCCATGCCTACGACACGCCACACCTACGAGTACTGTATGCATGAGTACGATCGATTCGTTATTTCGTTATCGTTCTACGACGCCCCCTCTATGTCAACATCGACACTCCCTGGTGCATCGTATCAGCCTGCATACATTCATCACCCACTCAACTCACTTCCACCGTCGATCAACCCATCCATCCACCATAGCACGTTCCTCCTTCGTGCGTCCACGAATATTGCCACCAACAATACACAGCGGGGCAGCGTCATATAGGTTAGTACACGCCCAATCAATACCAACAAATGAAAAACTGACCTTGTACATCTAGTATCCGCCCCACCTCCGACGTGCACGACGAGGCGATCTGGGAGGCGTTGAGGAGCTTGGGTTCACGACACGCGTTGCCACGACAACGATAAAGGTGAAGGCGATGGAGATGGGTAGCGGCGGAGAGTGAGTCAAATTGTATACGAGGTATGCGAATGGATAACTTACGATACCATACCCTATTCGCGTTATTGACGTCATTCTCGTAGCCTCGACAACTGGTTGCACTACTTCTTTCGCAGATCGAACATCACCTCTTCAGATCATGGATGATGGCGCCGCTGGGCTAAATAACTGAGCACCGTGAACTCAAGGAGTGATGTGCGTCTACTCGTCCCAAATCTTGTAATATTCGTGCTCAAATTCGAACCCAGCGATAGCTATGACGAGGACGAATTGTGAATAGTGGAAGGTACATACATGCGCTCACGACACATGTCAACGCGACTTCGACTCGAGTGGGCGGTGATAGTATTTCGTTAGGATAGGTCGGTGCGTGCGACTCGAGCTTCGCTATGGCTCAGACCGTGTTGACCGCTGTGATGACTCGTAGCACGTCCTCCCTCCCCGTGCGCCCATCTCTCCTGCTCCTGTCACGAATTACGATCTCCACCCTTGTCAGTTGACGCAGAACGTGCAAGCCTACGGTCTAAAGTCAAATACGAACTGAGAGGACACGCAGAGCAGCACTGGCATCGCCAAGAACCATATATCGACCTTACATACGTACGTCCTTCCCTATCCCCATTCTCCGAGTCAAATGTTGACGTGACCAAGGTCCACTTTCCATGTCTTCCTCCCTTTCATTCTCGCCCGTTTGGCCGGCCGACCTCTATTAAACCGCCGGATATCTTGTGAATTGGATTTACGTTGAATTCATGCGCCGGATACCTATCTCTTTCCCCCTAACTGCCCCTCGAAATGTGTGCGCGCAGTAAGCGTGAACTTACGATCCGGATTCTCGCCGGTTGACCAGGTGCGATCTCGAACTCAGAGGATGCACCGCCGTGCATTACTACCATCACCACAGTAAGACCCACCACCACTATCCAGAACCCCATCGTACGTCCTTTGCCATTCCCATTCTCTGGGCCACGCAGCTTACGCGAACATAGCAGTGACCAACATCCACTCCTCTTTTTCTCGCCGATCGAGGCTGGTTTTCTTCGTCCATCCTTGAACCTCCCTCCTCTTTTTGTTCACCCCAACGGTGTATCAAATCAGACCAGTCTCGCTGCTGTCCACGACTTTCATACTGGATGACGAATTTATCAACAATGTGATCTCGAGCTTCATGATGATCAAATAACACGACTGAATCCTATTTACGACGGCTTCGTTCGCGAATACCCCCCAACATCGCTTTTCTTCCGAGCAGTTAAGGAGGGGATACAAACAACGGCAGAGTAGCGTCCGATGTTGTCTCTGTGCGACCGCCGTTCCGTCCCGAGCCCATTCAAATATGGTCTCGAGGATCTTGGTGGTGGTATGGACGAGCAAAAAAGGACAAAAGGATGGATGAAGTGTCGGAAGACGTGTCAGCGGATTTCTTAAAATTCTGTTCCCCAAGTCCAAGCCGCAATGACGACGACAGCGACAACGATGATGATATCAGCGTCGGTGAAGGCAGTGCGATCGTAGCTTTGAAGAGGACCATTTTGCAAATGACACTATTTCTTCATCACCACGCTATGACGCGCGCCAGCCCGCTAGTTTTCGGTACTTGTGATATGGGCGAGAGAAATGAAGGAAAGATTGGACAACATCCCTTCCGCGTCGTACGCCCCTAAACTAATATCTACTGTAGCTCCTGCGTTCTCAATCAGTCTTTTTCTTCGTTACTTTTCCAGGGTTTCTGTTCAAGTCTTTGGGGTTGTTCAAATTGTACACTAATAATACAGGTTCGAATTAAATTGTACACAGATCCAGTATTGACTCGTTATTACGATGCGACGTGCATGTATTTACGGATCGAGTCTTGAGGGTAGGATTCTCGGTGTCGGCTAATCAAACATCCTGGGATACTCGATCCAAGTATGCGTGCATGGCGCGGATGGCATTGTGGGTGTAGCGAATCCCTGGAACAAGGAATGCATCCTTTGGAAAATATATTATTTTCCCTCCGTGTCTGCGGATAATGGTAATTAACTCTTCGGATTTCGAACATTTTTCGAGGATCAATGGAAGCATGACGAGTGCCCTTCGATATTCGTAATCTGTTGTACGTGTTAGGTGTACACCGTGGCACCGCTTTTCTTGTCGCCGAAACCGAGAATATGGAACACTGCGTTGTCGTATCTGATAGGTTGCATAAGATGTAAGGATGTAGAGTTTTCTCCAAAGTATCTGAGTTGGACGGGAGATCGCATATTGTATGTGTATAGTAGTTGTAGATTTGGACATTTGGGATGGCTCATAACATCGTGTGCGATGTGGGTGCTTGGCACAAAGGAAAGCCACAATTCGCAATGCTGTTGGGACATAATCAGATGGGTTGAACACTGGTGCCAGCTCTCTGTAGTGATTGAAAATCAGATTTCCAGCATATTGAGATGTTCCAAAGCCCAGCAACTGCTTGTCCATCGAGATTGTTTCGGAAGACCACTTTAGTGCAGGTACCAAATCGTAAGGCTGGCACCCGAGTGATATTAGAATGACAGCCATTATTAGCTCCGCATTCTTGAGGTATTTTGACAATTCCAACTTTACTGTTGGCTCGAAGGATACTTTGTGAAAATTGTAGATCTTTTCCAAAGCCTCAAGCTCTTCGGCTAGGTGGTCTACATTATGATGACAGCTCCAGTCCTTGATAACATAAGAGTCATTATGATAGTCATAATACAGACTGGAAAGACATACCAAGATACCAAAAAAGAAGTAAATTACTTCGCATTTGGAGCCTTTATTGACCCAATTTTGTGTAGTAGCAGACGTCCAAAAATCCAAAAGTGAAACGCCCAAAAGCACTCCCTCAATGTTCTTGGTCAAGGGTAAATTGTACAACATATATTGAAAATAATAGCTCAAAGATGGCACATAGGGATATCGATTGGCGGTAGGAAATGGTGTGGCGTGCAAATGCAGACGAGATACCATATGGGAAAGGCCCTTCTCCTTGACAGCCAATAGGTCAATATAACAATTTGATGGTGCCCTTGACTGATCTGTGAGGAATTCCCTAAATGATGCGTGTAACAGAGAAATACAAGGGACAATTTGTGCTTGTGGAGCCACCTGTACGATGGAAGCTAATGGTGCTAGTCTGATGGCAACATCACCAGGCTCCATATCAAGAAGTACCTCAATGTCGTGAACAACCAGCATGCCAATAATGCAAAGGCCCAAAACTTCAAGAACATCATCGAGATCACGAGAACATTTTTCCAGTAGATGTTTATACAGTGCATCCAGTTCGCCGAAAGGTAGGTCATGGCGTGCGGGGCGGAGACCCTTAATGACGTCCAGTCGGCGAGAAGGACAATCATTGGGATCCGAAATGTATTTCACAACCTGGGATGCATAAATAAATTGGCCTGACGACTTCCATATAAGCGTGTCAACATCAGATTTGCTGGGCCACGCCTCGGGGATGAGATGACAGTAAGGATGGGTGGTCTTGATCTCGTGGAATGAGTCCGTCAGGAACAAACGGATGTCATCATTTGGTTTGTATGTGTCATCCAGAACCACTGATCGCCATAGTCCTGAAAGTGGTGCGGAGGAGAAGGTGTGTTTGATGTTCTGTTCTGGGCGACTGGCAATGAGGAATATCAAGGGCAAATTCTGGGAATGGAAGGCTTCTGCAATGACTCTGATAATCACGCTCTGCATCTTCGGATCTTCACATTCGTCCAAACCGTCAATAATGATGAGGCGCGGAGAACCTGGTTTCAAATTTCCCGACGAAACAATCGCCTGTAGAGGCATGGAAATAAGGAGCTGGAATTGGGTGGCAGGGGATTTATCCAGAAGGAATGGATCGTATTCAATGGCGCCTTCAATGTACAGCTTGAGCTCTGGAATGGTAATTGCGATTTGGCAAGCGATTGTCGGTATGAGAGGTTTGATATGGTTTCTCGTTGGATCGGAGCGACCAAAGAAAAAGCTGCCGAGAAGTTTGTTGTTTTTTGCGCACCACTCCGCAATTGTTTGGAGTATAGCCGATTTCCCAGCACCAGCGGGGCCATAGAGCCACAAAATGAGCGCCTCGGGATCATTGCGCCCAAAAATCCATCCCATGAGGTACTCAAGCACAGCAACGCGGGTGTTTGGATGGCATTTCGGGGGATCGTATCGTGCGCTGGAGTTGTACAGAGCGCTTGGGGCCGAGATGTTCTTGAGTGTTTGAAAT
The DNA here is from genome assembly GCA_015484465.1 of Pholiota conissans. Lineage (NCBI taxonomy): Eukaryota > Fungi > Basidiomycota > Agaricomycetes > Agaricales > Strophariaceae > Pholiota > Pholiota conissans. The sequence goes on from MU155436.1 coordinate 25,509, forward strand.
GCTACTAGCCGAGAGACTCAAACAACGCACTCATTTCTACATAATTTGTTCCACATACCTGAAGGTTGCGAGCTGTTCATGTACGTGTTGAACTCTCCACCCGTTATAGCGATTCGGCTGTGGGGAAACATGTCGGAAGTGAAGGATGTGATTGGGTTGAAGGTGGGCTGGGGGCTTCTCCTACGTCTAGTATATGTATTTCGATGACATGCATCGCTTTCAGGCTGTCATTCGACTTCCTATATACATAACACATTTCCGCTGTCAAGCGCAGAGTACACACCAATATCCTGTGCGGCGTGAATCCATCTACTTGTATGCTCTATTCCGCCACCACCACATTGCTGTGTATCCAATTTCTGACAGGAAATACATATATGCTCTACCGACTCTTTTTATAGACGACAACGCACTGAAGTTATGGAAAGCGGGACTGTCAAGCTTCTGAAGCCGTTGACAAACAGGCTTCGGTCACCAACGCCGAAACAATGAGGAGAGTAATTACGATATAATCATCGTGCGAGTCTCTTATTTGGGCATTCCAAAGTTCAAAGTGCTGAAATACTAGTGTTTGGCGGTGATAGAGAGACAATAGTGAGTTTGAAATACCAATGCACTGAAGTAGGAAAGGTGCTCGAGTCGGAAATGGAATAATATTAGATCGTCACAATCAAAGAATGATGGGTCTTCCAAGTCAGATCGAGGCAGATAGAGCGCCGGCGGTGAACACTAGGTAGCGAGTCTGAGGACGGGATGCGCGCAGTGACAATGTCTCGATGCAGCAGAATAAATGAAAGACTGGAGCTCAACCAAGATGAACATCTTGGAAATCGTACATCTATTATAAAAGGATGAAAAACGCACGAGGTTATCGGCGTGGGTTTGAGATGTCATGGAGGTAGCATGACAATTCATCGGATAAAGACAAGATTTAACGGACATCAACGTCCTTAGGTAACAGACCAGAAATGCGAACTTACTGCGCAAGGAAAGCGCAACTAAGTTCGATGATGGAGATGGAAATGGAGGGGTGAACACCGACGGGATGTGCCAATGCAATAGAACATGAGCCCGGCGCGTGCATGGCACTTGAGAGAAGAACGCGGCACGTCAATGCAAGAGAGCGACGCAGACGCGTACAATTTGTCAAGGCGGGCGCGGTTTGACGGTCGCGTAAGGAGCTTGGGCGCAGGTGAGAGAGAATCGAGCTCGCCGGGTATGTGTGAGACTCAGACGTAGACAAGTAGGTGAAAGATGGGCGGTTGCGTAGATGGATGGACGGGCGGACAGACGAGCGTCAAATTTGTGCGGAACGGGACTCTGAATTAAATATTAAATATTGGGCGCGTGGGTGAGAGAATCGTTGGAGTCGAGCGAGTGCAGCTGCGTAGCAGAGAGAGAGAGGAGCGGGTTTACCAAGGGAGAAATGTTCGGGCATCGTGTTGGGGATGGCGGCGCACAGGATGGGTGGCGTTCAATTTGCGCTTTGGTGTCCCTGGGATGACGAAGTGTGCATCTTAGTTTCTAGATAGATACGGCGGTGGAGGAGCAGCATTAAGAACACAGCATATCGACATGAGCACAGGTGATTACATTGAGAGAAGGTTGACAGATGTCGTACATTACTTGAGGGAGAGCAGGAACACCACTGACGGCTTATTATCGTGGGAAAGGCTCCGCAGATGGACCGAAACGCGCTTACACGTGCCCCGTAGAGCGCAGGTTTGTCTGGCCCTCTCGCTTGCCCTCCGTCAGCGCTTCAGCTACGACAACTGTCGTTCTCTACTTCAGCATTTGCTGACGAGTGCCCTGGTTCTCGTCTGTGCCTGCGCTTGTGTCCACGCCTGCATTCGTTTTGCCATACAGACCTCTCTTGCGCTCTCTATCCACAGCGTTCATTCGACCCACATGAACTAACACCCAATATCTCACCTAGCAGGAGGTCTTTCTTCCTCCCACACGCGTATAGTACACCAGCACCGCCAGTATGAGGTCCACACGGACTCCACTCCGACACCTACGCTACGACTCACAACCCTACCGCAACCATAGATGGCCGCCCACCCAGACACGCTTCCGCCCTCACCCATCCCTACGGCACACCACAGCCTACGAACACCGGCGTATCTTCGCATAAGGTTAGTACACCCTCAATCAAATGCCAACAAACGGATTCCTGACCTGGTATAATATAGTATCCGCTCGACCTCCCGGGACCCGCACGATGAGCCGATCAGGACAGCATCCAGGAGCTTGGAGTGCATGAAGCTCGTTGCTGTGACGACGACGTTGAAGTGCGCTAGACGGATGGATGAAGTTGGCGACAGAGAGTGAGGGTGGAAGGTCAGGGAGATTAGGGATCGGTACAGGCCAATTTGTGGATGCGGTACGTGAACGAATATATACTTGCTCGCAGACTTTTGATAAATGTTACTGTTGCAGCGTCGACATTAGCGTGCCTGACGTCCATAACCATCATCCGCAGATCGAACATCCCGCGGCGTCTGCTCCTCCACGACAGCGTCAATGATCTAAATAATGATAAAAGTTCGTCCATCCGTTCCTCAATGCAGATCCTCACGACGATCCCTACACATGGCGGGGTCCACCTCCAGCGCCTGTTCTCGAATAAAGGTCAGTATCTATCCATTCAACATCAACAAATCGAAAATTTACATTGTATAGCGTTTAGTTCACTTCCCAACGACGAGCGACGCGTATGACATGGCGATTACGACGGCTTCGAGAGGCTTTGGTGGGGTTGTTGTCACGGCGACGATGCAGGCGATGGGCGCAAGTAGGGGCGACGGGGCCGGGAGTTCGAGGATCTATGTCATGTCAGATCTTGGACGAGGTATGTGGACGGATTACTTACCTTACTTTGACCTTGTTATTAATGTTATTGCTTCAACTTCGATGGTAGATTGTAGGATATGCAAAATCACCATCACAAGAGCAGAGTTCAAGGCGGCGATGTGGATCATCCAAACCAGGTGCGTCGTTTCTCCTCATCTGATCGTAATCTGATGCTTGGTTTTAACAGCATCCTCTTCATCTACGATGAATGCAGCGGCCGTCCTGGTGGTTTCTGTGGGTCTGTCATTGAGCCATGAAAATAAAACGAGCCATAGGTATGTTCAATTTAAAAAACTTACCTTATAATTGCTTATTTATTTTATTCGAGTAGATGTCGTTGATCACCAGACAGGCACCTCAACGCGCCCGCATATCTAGACGATGAATTAGTCCTATACGATGGTGCGAGGGAAGGCGGGACATATGTACCGTCCGGTCATATTAGCTCGCTCGCTGTGGCATAATTGGTGATGGCTTTGATGGGATAGGCGCTCACATCCTTAGAGGTGCTTTTACTCTTTTAATCTCGCGATATCGTTGCTCATTATCTATTTCTGCGGCATTGCAAGATCAGAATAACATTGATAGGTGTGCTGTTAAGAGGAAAATGTATGATACACGCCTGTCTTCTGCAGACACAACGACGAAATGTCAGCGCGATATGGTGAGCTAGTGCGAAAGGGAATGCTTACCTTGGGTATCTAAGGCGAGGGCAATGAGTCCTGCGGTAGAGAAGATGAGACGAGACATCAACATGTCATGGAGGTACGCCGTATCTGGATCATGAAGTTCCCTTGCATCAATGACGGATACGTAGGTCATGAACATCGCAGTCAGCAGTAAATCAAGGTGCAAACACTACGACTCACGACTCACCGAGGCTTGAACGACGGGACGAACTCGTCAGTACGCAAGGACAATGAAGGTATCTACACACGTCCTTTCTCGACTTTCTTTCTCCTCGCTCTGACAGATGTTGTTTATAGGGACGAATATCTGGGATACAAGTCGCGAACGAAGGCGATCGTCCACGTAAGGAGGTAGTGAATGAGGCAGAGGATATACCAAGCATCGTCGACTGGGCAACATTGAAGGTTTGTAAGTGAATTTCCGTCTTTATAGCGAAGTGCTCACGTACCTTGTTTCTCTAGCTACGTCGTCGTGTTATCCCGAAGGTGTGCACGCGCTGTGTTTAGATGACGTTGACGATACGTTTCTAGGCCACAAAATACCCTAAACGAGGAATGAAGTTTGCAGGGAATCGGTATTAGGTGGGATGAACATCTCAAGGTGGTGTCTGTTCTTCTATGACGGGCGTCGATGTGCTAAATAGCTAGGCGCACAAACGATCAAAGGTGGGTCGATCCGTTCTCGAATCTCGGTGGGTAGTGGGATATAGAAAGTAGACAAATACATCCGACGACGTATGTCAATACAATACGACTTCATCTCGAGTGGGCGTAGATAATACTTCGTAGGGATTGGGTTCTGCTCCCAGACGCTGGACATACACAGCCCGAGGGCTGTCCGTATAATTTTAGATGCACACCTTTGGTCTAGTTGGAAGTACAGAAAATGACACCACGTTATCGCGCTTTCAGCGATGTGGTACGCATAATTATAATTTGTAAAAAAGTAAAAAGAAAAGGACATCTTATTGTTTAAACATTGACCTCCGATAACTCTAAATCGATGAAACGAGGATTCGTTTAATATCCCGTCTCAAGGGCGCGCAATCAATGAATAAAGGCGTAGCGCGACCACCAAGGGGTGAAGGAGTGAAGATGTATATGAAAGGCTATTGATGTATATTGAAATCATTCTTGACGCGACTCAAGAAATAAGCTCGAGACGGAGCACATAGCAAGGATGAAAAATACAGCGAACAAAACCCATAGAAAAGATAAATACCGGCCAAATCTCAGATCGCCGTCACCCACGTACCATGTTCCTGAATCACTGCATCCTCAGGTGGGCAACTGTATGTTCTTCATTTACCCAAGATGTCAGCGGAGGACAGGACAACGTTGAGAGAGAGAGAAAGCTCACAGAAGGACGATCGTTCGAACTTCAAAGCGTAGGAACATCCCAAAACCTTTATTTAGACGACATGGTCCACATAGCGAGAATTCAAAACGCACCATTCATTTGTTCATGCGATAATTCATCAGGGATACCTTCGTACTGAATCAAAAGCGAAGAACATGGAAAGGGCGGAACAGAAGTTAACTCGATAGTCTATTAGGCAGAGAGATGATCGTTGAACCAGAGCTTCGGGACCGAGAGCACTGTATCAAAGAGGAAGAAGGGCGATCGCCGGTATGATTTACTTTGCAGCCCATCTTCCGCCGAATATGTCTATCGAAGAAAGCATTAGAATAAAACGATCGAACGAATGAATGAATTAACATACCACCGTTTGCTGGCAGCGCAGACGTTTGAGAAATGAAGGAAGCGCGTAAAACATTCACGCTATGTAGCCAATAATGATAAGATGGCTGATATTAATATCGTAGATCCGAGGATGGGCGGATGAGAAGGCGCGAGATGAGGGGTGGTACGCCGACCAGGCGCGATCGGTAGACGATATTGCGATTGGCGCGAATGCGCCATTGGGACTATTGCTGATGGAGGTGACGGTTGGGCCACCTAAATAGCACGCAAGGACCCACAAAACGAAGTGAAGGAAGCCGGAAAGCACCATCTTTTTGTTAATATCTGGTGTCTATCCCTCGAATTAACGTCAAATGAATGGCTGAGATCAGAAAAGAGAGACTCACATAGTAAATAATCGCAAGCTGAGAGACGGACGGGAGGAGAGTGATGACCGAGCGTAACGACATGACCTCAAAAAGCGAAAAACCCAGAGAAAGAAATACAAAGAGGCGCTCATTCATTCATCGGGGAGAGCAAGAGGGGCTAGATATAGCACCATCAACAGAGGTCAAATTGCATGCATAAAAAGAGACACGAATTGCATATATAAAAACGGGGAGAAAGAGACGACTATATTACTCACCAGGTTAGGCAATGGATACCGTTGATGCTGCCGTACATAGGGATGGAAGGAAGGTTAGACTTCGTCGCCATACGCTAAGGTAAGATACGACGTGAGTCGGGGTCCGAAGTCGATGGTCCTCAGGAAAGGAACGCAGTATCATGTAGTAGGTGAGCCATTGACGCAGGGAAGGAGGGGAGGAGGAAGCGGTTGAGAGAGGAAGGGCGGTTATGGACGTTAGTATGGATTTCAGACGCGTGTGAGAGAGGATTGGGGTTGCTGGATGTTGGATGGGGTAATTGGGAAGAGATATCTAGATACTGATAAGCGGAGGGACGAACGAGCGATTGGATGAATGGACGAACGAACGTCGAGTATAGGCGGGACGGAAAATGGGCACATAGACGAGAGTTTGGTGATTGAGGGCCGCTGGAGAGTATCTCGGAGTGAGCGAGCGAGTGCGTGTGATTGGAAAAGGAAGAAGGACATGGCGGCGTTTCTATGCTGGCGCAGAGAATGCGAGGGACGGCCTAGTTGGCTCTCTCGAGGATGAGTCCGGCGCTGTAGGTGCGTGCCGAGGTTCCCTGGGGCATTAAAGTGTCCATATGGTTGACGCAGAGCTCGTCCCTAGATAGATACGGAGATGAAGGAATGATGGAAGTCGGTCGTAGTACATGCACTCACTTATGGATTCATGGATGATGCTAATACGCAGCGAGAAGAGGTCGGTTGACGTTGGTGTGTTGACATTGAAGAGGTCGTTGGGAATGAAGAACCTGCACCGAGATGGGGCTCATGCTGGGTGGAGGGTGGTTTGTTACGGTCGACGCGTCCTCAATCGAGTCCTGTCGCGTGCCACGTGTCCCCACGGGAACGCGTGTTTTGATGGCCCTCTTCGTCGGCCCTCTTCGTTGGCTTTCGCTCTCTACTTCTGCCTTGTCTGACGACCGTTCGCTCCTGCGCTGGTGACCCTGTCTACCTATGTTCATTTCTCTGCGTGTCTATCTCTCATGCGTACTCCATCCACCCCGCCCATCCATTCCATCCTCTGGCTTTTCATCCAGCGTCGCACATCTCTAATTAACGCCCCACCTTCCCCTGACAGGACTCTGACCTTCCTCTCGCACACGTACGCCGGCACCAGCAGTATTCAATCGACTCATACGACACACCTCACACCCCTACGCCAACTATGAACGTTTGAACGTCCACAACCGATGACGATGTACGACTCAGTATAAGTCCTTTGTGAGTAAGTAACGTTAAAATACGTACCTTACCTCACTCATTCTTGTCAAGATACTGTTGCAGCGTCGACGATTGGATAGACGCCCTGTGAAAGCAGGTCGAACGTCAATTTACGGATGATATGCGTCGACGAGCTGTGAACATTAAGACACGTTCGCTTGTCCAATTTAGCGAACTTTGCGCTCAAATACGTATTCCATCGAGCAACAGCGACGACGACGAAGGTCGACAATGAAGGGATGACTAGTGAAGATGAGCGACTTTAAGTCAATAGGGCGGGGATAGTAAGGAACAGATCTATATATGCGACACTGGGATCCAGCTGCAGTTCTGGCTTCGCTATCGGCTGCGACGCCTCCCTTCCCCCTCCTCCGCTCCTATTACGATCTCCACCCTCGTCGGTCAACCATGCGCAGACCCCGCAAACCCAGTATTTAGAGTCGACTTCAGACTCGGAGGACGCACAGAACAGCCCCAGCATCAGCACCACGAGCGCCACCATCACCACAATGAATGCCCCACGGTCCTGCACAACGCCATCGTCCCTACCATAAGTTCAAATCTTCATCATCAAGACTTTCTCCTCCAGTTCTCACTCCCTCCGATCCCTCCTCTCTTTCCAAGTTCCCTACCTACGCAATATCCGCACCGACGATATCCGCACTGCACTCGTTCAACTTGGAAATACCCGAGCATGCCTCCCTTCTATGGCTCATTCGTCTCAGCTGTGCGTCGAGACACGGTAGCACTCAGTTCGGTCTCTGACAGTGATTTTGTGCGACTGCCGTTGTCGTTCCGTAGCATCTTCGAGCGAATCAAGTTATGGTCTAGAGCTTTAAACCTCTAGTGCCAGCGAGAAAGAGCTCGAAGGATAAATGGGTTGGGCGAAATGTGGGCTTCATGGACGGATGAGAAAAATGGCTGATAGCGCCATCGCGTGGACTGAATGCATCTTCTGTGTCCCTGCTCTCCAGTTCATGCAACGACAGCGTCAGCATGTTTATAGATAAGAGTCTCGGTCCTCGGTCTTTCTCGTCTGTTCCAGCGTTGCATCCAATTATCACTTTGATGAATCAATTGGGAGCGAGAACAGGCGTGGGTATACATGGAAGGGTCGTGAGCGATTGAGCATGAGCGAGGGAGCTGGGTGGAAGGCACCTTGGACGGTGTCTCGTCTGCGTGCTGCACCTCAAAACTAATCTCTACCGGAGTTCCCGGTATTATCGATCAGTCTTTTATGTCAGTCTTTTCTTCGCACCAGTCAGTAGATTTCTTGTAATACGGGCTATCTATCCACACAAAAAAAACTATGGAAGTACAATTTGGACTCGTGATTACGATGTAATGCAAATGTACCCTAAGGTTGGATTAACCATTGTCTAGAGGGTAGGATGCTCAGAGTTGATAATTTCAACGTCTTTCGTTACTCGATCCAAGTATGAATGCATGTCGCGGATGGCGTGGCGAGTTACGTTTGGGAAAAATGTGATTTTGTTTCCATGTGTGCGGATGAAGGTAATCAACTTTTCGGATTTAGGGCACTCTTCAAGGATATCTGAAAGAAGGAAGAATCGATCTTTATGTGCTTTGGAAACAAATTGCCAAGCTTCTTTCCCTCTATTGGGACTTGCAAGTGTAAGGCGTACACCGTGGCAGTGCTTTTCTTGTCGTCGAAAGCGAGAATACGGAACACTACGTCGTCGTGTCTGATATGTTGCATAGGATGTCAGGATGAAGGGTTTCCTCCAAAGCATCCAAGTTGGGCGCGGGATGGCAGATTGTATGTGTATAGTAGGTGCGGATTTAGACATTTGTGATGGTTTGTAATATCGCATAGGATGTGGGCGCTTGGCACAGAGGAATGCAACAATTCGCAATGCTGTTGGTACACAATCAGATGGGTCGACTAGAGGTACCAGGTCTCTATAATGATGCTGTATCAGTAAGCCACCTTCCGGGGATGATCCAAGGCCCAGTGACTGCTCGTCCACCAAGTGTATTTCGGGAGCAAACTGTAGAAAGGCCAACAATGTGTGGTCATACCAATTAGATCTACACAGATAGAGTTCTGCCAAATTGAGCATTATCATTAGCTCAGGATTCTTTAAATATTTTGAAAGTTCCATTCTGAGTGTTGGCTCAAAGGATGACTTAAGGAATTTGTAAATCTTTTCTATAGCTTCACATTCATTGGCGAGACGGTTCCATAATTTCCATGCACCCTTTTTTTATTAAAAAAAAAAGAGTCATTATCATAGTCATATACAGACTGGTAAGACATACCAAGTCCGTAAGAAACACATCAATGATTTCGCACTTCTCGCTGTTTGAAAGGCTAGTGTTTGATGTCCAGAAATCCAAAAGTGATACACCCATGAGCATGTCCTTGATTTTTTTGGTTAAGGTCAAGTTAATGTTCAGTGATAAAAAGGATTGTCTGAATAAGAAACACTGTCCATAGCTGCTGCTGGTCCAAATTGGAGGAAAGCCCAATTTCAGGAAAGATAAGAGGCAGGAAAGGCCCCTCTCCCTGATGGCCAACCGGTTGATGTAAAGATTTGGCAATGCCCTTGACGGATCTGTGAGAAATTCCTCAAACGATGCGTGCCATAGGGTAACATTATGAAAATACTCATGTAGATCCAGAGATACAACGGAAGCTAATGGTGCAAGTTTGATATCAATATTGCCATGCTCCATGTTCAGAAGACCTTCAATGAACTCTGAATATACAACCCCAATTATGCGAAGGCCCAAAATTTCAAGAATAATATCGAGATCATGAGAACATCCTTGAAGTATATGCATATATAGTGCATCAAGCTCGGCGAAAGGAAGATCATGTTTCGCGGGGCGGAGACCCATAATGACGTGCAATCGTTGAGAAGGATTATCCTTCGGATCTGAAATGTATTTCACAACTTGGGATGCATAGATGAATTGGCCTGACGACTTCCGGATGAGTGTATCGACATCAGATATGCTGGGCCACGTTTCGGGAATGAAACGCTTGTAAGGATGGGTAGTTCTGATCTCGTGGAATGAGTCCATCAGGAATAGGCTGATGTCATCGTCTGGTTTGTACGTATCATCAAGAACCACTGACCGCCATAACCCCGAAAGTGTAGTGGAGGAGAAGGTGTGTTTAATGTTATGTTCCGGGCGACTGGCAAGGAGGAATCTCAAGGGCAAGTTCTGGGAACGAAAGGCGTCTGCGATGACACTAAGGGCCATGCTCTGCATCTTCGGATCTTCACATTCGTCCAAACCGTCGATAATGATAAGGCGCGGAGAACCTGGCTTCAAATTTCCCGACGAAACGAGCGCCTGTAGAGGTGTGACAACGAGGAGCTGGAACTGTGTGGCGAGGGATTTGTCCAAGAGGAATGGATCAAGCTCAATGGCGCCTTCGACGTACGGCTTGATCTCTGGAATTGTGATGGCTATTTGGCAAGCGATAGTCGGTATGAGGGGTTTAATATGGTTTCTCGTTGGATCGGAACGACCGAAGAAAAAGCTAGCGAGAAGAGAATTGGTATCCGCGCAGCGCTCCGCAATCGTCTGGAGGATAGCAGATTTCCCGGCACCGAAGGGACCGTAAAGCCACATGATGAGTGCCTCGGGATCATTGCGCCCAAAGATCCATTCCACCAGGTACTCCAGAATCGCAACACGTGTTTTTGGATGGCATTTCGGTGGATCGAATCTAGCCTTGGAGTTGTGCAGAGCGCTGGGGGCAGAGATGTCCAAGAGTTTCTGGAAGGCTAGCGACCGCGTTCTCAAGTAACACGCGGATTCGAGAAGGTTGTCAGACATACCTGAAGGTTGCGAGCCATTCATGTTCACGTTGAAATTTCCGCCTCTGATGGCCACATTTTGGCAGCCAGGAAACATATTGGAAAGGTAGGATGAAGTTGAGTCGAAGGTGGGCTAGGGCTTTCTTCTTCGTCTAGTATATCTTTGATGCATTTCCACGCACTGCTCTCAGGCTGTGCTTCAACTTCGGATATCTCTCACAGCCCCCCCAATGTGGCCTCGAAAATTGTATATGTACATATATATAGCACATTATCGCTGTCTAGGTGAAGTACGCCGATATCCTATCCGCCTGCAGGTGTCCGTCGCCACGTTGCTGCGGATATCAAGCGAAAAGTTCATATACACGTACGCTCAACCGACTCTTTTTATAAACGACAACGCACGTCCATGTTGATGTTTCAAAATAATACAAAGTAGTCGTAACTGATATGATATCGTCGAAGTTGCAGGACAATGGATTCTGGTTAGAGTCTATGTCACTCAACGATCCAGATTGTGCTTATCTGTATGTGTATGAAAGTATAATCGCTCCGTACTTGCCGTTAGATCCGCACAGCGAAGCAGCAAAGGTATGCATATCGGAAATGAAACCCTAGATCGCCGCACAGCCGAGCCAGGAATAGGGAGCCAGAGAACTGGGAGAAAGATATATCGAAGCAGGAAAGGTGCCAGCGGTGGATGGTAGATAATAAGACCCGTGAAGACGAGACACGCGTAGGTTACAACCTCTGAGCGCAGCTAGACAAGTGAATATGGCTGAAGGTCAGATGGATGGTCAAATATCAGTGATGGTGGATCTATTGCAAGAACTTGTGAGAACGAGAGAAACGTACGGGGGATGGAAGAGCCCCCAAGGCTGTGTACCAGGTGACGTAAAGATTGAATAATATGACTCAGAGTGAGGAAGTTGCACCTCAAGTTGGAGACGCTACTCGCAATGGAAAAAGGGAAGAATCAACAGTGAGTGTATACGTCGAGCTTTGGGCGGATAATATCCGTGGCCATAGTTCTAAATTTGGGACACCCGCAGGAGTGAGGCATGGGGGGACCGTGGTGGATGTTCCTCTGAAAATCAACGAGAACGATTGTTCATTCTCAAATCCTAATGTCCGAACTCAAGTTCGAACAAGAAAGGGTATCTATAGGAAATTCAGAGAGCGAACGAGTGGAATGAAGAGACAGACCATTTGATGATAATCACTTCGCGTGTTAGGAGGTATCGCCGTTCGCTTGCATGCACTCAAACTCCTAATATTAACGAGGAAGAGTCGAAAATATTGTAAACAAGCACGATGCGTGACTGGCATGAGAGGTTGGGTCGTTATATGTATGTTCCAACATCAAACCTGTTCGGACAAATAATCAGCTGAAAGTACGTAAATAGATATAGACGAATCGGTGAATAAGGTCATGAAGCGGCGACGATGAATGGGGCTGAAGGATGCCAACTCTATGGATGGGATGATGATTTCGAAGTTGTAGCTCGTAAGCAGTGCCTTACCTTGTTTTCATCGGGGGAGAGATGAGACGGAGCAAGACAAGACAAAGGGGCTGGTAGGATGGACAAAGTATGGGAACGTACCGTGAATTAAGGACAACTACGCGGAAAAAAATATCATTTCTTGACTATATTTTGCCATAAATCTATCCTTGGAGTCGAGATGAGGTGAATAGTCGACATCAAAAGGCAAAGAGATACCTACATGGCAATAAGTATGAGCTGAGAGATTCGCGAGCAGGGAAGGAAGAACTGTGATCAATGAATCGAGAAGAGAAAACATACCAGAAAGAGAAACTTGAATTATCCGCCCATTTGTGGCGGAAAGCGCAGGAGGAGATGGGTGGGGGTAAGACTGGAGGCGCTGTCAGTACCAGAACAGGCGATAGATCACGGCGTGGTGCTATGCGGTAGCAGGAAGGTAAGGGTCTGAAACTCGGCGCGCGAGGAGGTATATGGTTGGAGCTTACATGGATGTAATTCAGCACGAATTTGCGCCTCTTTCATGACAGCGCTC
>MU155437.1:0-38234 GCA_015484465.1 Pholiota conissans
GTCCCGGGTTTTATCCTCCTTTGGAAGGCCCCTTGAGTTTGAGCGAGCCTTTACATCTCCCACATTGATGAGGTCCATGCAGACTTGGAGAGAACGGAAGCATTGCGCTGGACATGTACAGGGGAGCGGGCGGGGCAGTTGACACGCAGCGACGGCTCTGATAAAATGACTTGAGCGTTTCGAGCATTATTTCGGGAATGATACCGTAAACGTACTTTTCCGCTGGAGGAATCAGATCAACGAGAAGGGAGAGAAAAGGGTATCCGGCGGCAAGAAGGACGTCGATGGCAGGTGATGCGGTTGTGTGCTGTCGTGCGGCGCACTGTGCGGCGGCAATTCCCGCCGCACTTTAATCGCCGCACTTTTCCAACTCCCGTACACATTACATAAGATAACGATAAGATAAAGCGCGGTCGGAAACATCTCTTAGCTCTTCGTCATCCACTCACCATCGTTTCGATCGCCCAGGATCCATGGAGAATTTTCAGTTCACTCTTTTAGATCTTTCAACCCCGCTCACAGAAGCATGGGGACGCGCAATCACTCAGCACATTACTGAAGCATATCGAGACAACTTCTCCGTAGTTCGATCGATTCTTGCCGACGTTGCCCCGCCGCATGACAAGTTCGACTGCATCGTATCACCGGCCAACTCATACGGACGTTTAGATGGGGGGTATGTGACGTATCGATCGTGGAGGGCTGTTATCAACCGATTGATCATCGATCCGTGCGTAGGTTTGACTACTTCCTGGCTGAAGCTCTTTCCCCAGATGACATCGATGCTCCAACCCATGTGGCCCAAGCTGAACTATATCGACGGTGGAAAGGATTCGCACCCCCTGGATCACGTACTTTGGTCCCGTTGAAAGGCTCTGTATGCGAGAATAACGTGCACGATTGCGCCTATATCGCCTTGTGCCCGACGATGCGCGTTCCTGAAGGCGTCAACTGGAATCGAGAGATCGTGTACAACTGCGTATGGTCTTTGCTGATCTCATTGGATCATCATAACAAGGTTGTGGAGGCATCGGGGGAAGGTACAAAGATTAGTCGAGTCTTGATGCCAGGTTTGGCGACAGGTGTTGGGGGCGTTCCACCAGAGCGATGTGCACAGCAAACAGCTTTGGCCATCAGAGACTTCATTGACGCCTGTGCCAATGAAGAAAAATGGAGCTCGTTAAAGTGGGAAAGTGCAATTGCATATGCTGAGGATTGTCGTCGTACCTATCGTGATATTCATTAGCATTATTTCCTTAAGATATCGTTATCGCTTTTTAATTATCAGTATATCCTTTCGCGTTGTAATATATTTTCGATGTCGTTACATTTCGTATCTAAGAGCCCAACTCCTCCGATTGACATGAATTCTGACCTAATTTTGAATAAAGTCATCATTACTTTAGATGAGAATATATCGCGTCTATTGCGGCATTCCGCAATCCAAAGGGTGTTCAGACTATCTGTATCGCAGGAATTCACTATTGCGTGAAGCCATATGGATTGCGGCTACAGATGATATGTTTCCGTGTAATCACCCTGATTATACCATTTTAGAGAGTGCGAGCCGCCAGACAGGCATCAAGGTAAACCGCGGAGGTACGCTCCCAGCCAAAATCATGTTGCTGTACTCCTTTTCGCTCTTCCATTCATTCCGTGTTCCACCGCTGTCGTACAGTATGACGCTTCCCGTGCTTACTTAGCACGGTGGCGCGATCTCTCATTCGCACAGAGGTTCCGATACACTGAGATGAGAACATACAAAGAAGACGAGAACGCAAGTCTACCTGCATTAAGACATTGGAGCATATCTTATCAATCCTCCTTGTCAGTTCAATATATTCTTTCTGCCTTCCTATATTAGGACGCCGTCGTCCTTGAGGGACATCTACGGAGTGCTTTTCTTAAACGTTCCTATCCACGCCAGTCTAGCTCACACGTCATTGCTCCTATGTAGATGTCTATAGATGTTAAGCTTCGCCCTCTGCCCTTCTCGGTAAATCGTCGGGTGTATCCATCCAGAGTGCGCGCACAAGCACCAGTACTTCTCGCGGGCCGCGCTGCGGCCGTATATCACTTCCTCAGGCTAGCCACAGATATCTAGGGTCTGTGGTTTGTAACTCGTCAACACTCGAATCATCTAGTACTTCACCGCGGTCTGACAGGCTGCTGATAACGGTTCACCGTGTACCATCTGTCAACGTGTTGACAATTCTGCGCTGAAGGCCGGGATTGCGCTATCAACGAACTGCCCGAATGGTGTATAGATATCCTCCAATAGGATGCCCGAAATACTCGCGAATTAAACTCAACGTAAGGGAACGTCTTTGCTGTGCAAATGCCGTGATGGTAATCCCGACCGTTCCCGCGGATGCTGCGCTTAAAGTGATATATAACTTTGGGTTTTGAGATAGGCGCCTGCGTCGGTGGTGGCGGCCTGCAGGCCCTTGAACATCGTATCTCCATGAAAAATGGACGTCCGCGACTGGGATCAAATGGATGACCTTCCGCAGTATCTGCTGTACCTACCTGAGTCAGTACTATAGTTGTGTCAGGCTGTATCATACGCTGAGCAATCCGATCGTTTTCTCCTTGAAGGAATGTTGCTTGAATTTCTGGGCGGCGCTATTTAAAAACAGTATCTTCCTACACGTGTTGGTGCATCGGTGCGTGTTAATGTCTTGCTGTTTCAGGTAATTCATGTCCAACGGAAGAGATGTGATGGTCAACGTGTGTAAAGCAACGGGATCGAGGGTTCTCTGAATGCGCCTCTCGTTAGCGTTATATTTATCTATCACAACGTGTTTTTGCATTGCAACTTGTTATAGCTTATGCTCGGTGCTATTGTGTCGGAACCCGTTCGGCTTATCCCTGAGACGCACTGATGTGGCGCCTATAATACAGTATTAGCAGGTTAAGGTTGTCAGTGTAGTTTCTTGATACGCAACGCTCGATTAGGAAGATTATCTTTCATACCGATGAAAGTCCATCCGACTGAATACCATCCTTCTCTTCCATCCACATCTAAGGAGAAACAAGCGATGTGGGGAATGTACTTGTCCTCGACGATCATGATCACTTCAGACGACTCAAAATGCTGATCAGTAGGAATGCATGGGCAGCTCTCAACTTCGAACGTGTATATCATAGACTGACATGAGCTCGCAACAATTCGCTCGGGCGGGATTCGATCGAGATCCATATGGTGCTGAGAAGGGCTATTAATTAATCAGCCCTATGTCGAAGATAGTATTTATAGGCATTCACGTACACCCCCCTGTAACATTCACGCGTCGACATGAACATAACGGCAAAAGCTGTGCCAAGTACCACGGAAGCCAGCAAGCTCCCGGTGATCTCCAAGGTCAACTGAATCTCACTCGTGGATTTCATCACCAAAAAGCGTAGTTTTGTCCCCACGGAACTTCACCGTAAACTCGAACAGAGAAGGAAACTCGAACAGGGAGGGATCAATGAACCTGTAAGCCATATGATGCTCTCGCCCTATAAAAGAGTATCTCGCGCGCGTAGGATCCCTGTTCCCCGTCGTTATACCCTGTGGCACTGAACGGACAGCCATACCGTTGAAGTACTGCGTACCGATACACCAGCTGGAACCAAAATGCCCGCTCGACACAACAGACATGTACGCTTCGCACCCCAGAACACTTTCCATTCCCCACCTGGTACCCCACTTTTGCCCCCCTTGACGTTTTCATCATCCACCGTACCGTCATCTCTTAGTCCATCCACACCCCCATCTCCCTACCAGCTCCTCCTTCCGAGCTCGTCACTCCCTGCAGGTATTGCGAAGCGTAGCATCTCCCTACCATCCCCCAGCACCATTCCTCGTCCTCATCCCAACCTCGACATTGCTGGAATCACCTGGGACTTGCGCGACCACGCATCCACCATCTCGGATTACCACAAAACAGTCTCGGACCGCACATGGACGGAGCCCGCTGTCACCCCACCCCAAGCCCTCA
This sequence comes from Pholiota conissans, assembly GCA_015484465.1. Classification (NCBI taxonomy): domain Eukaryota; kingdom Fungi; phylum Basidiomycota; class Agaricomycetes; order Agaricales; family Strophariaceae; genus Pholiota; species Pholiota conissans. The sequence continues at coordinate 3,987 of MU155437.1, forward strand.
TCAACGTCTCCATTTTCAACTTCCCGTGGAAGTTCAACGTCTACGCATCCAGTCGCCCATACGTCACCTTTGAGGACGTCGTTGAGACGATATATCGCACCCTGCGCATGAACATCACCCAACCCGAGTTCTACGCCGCCGGGTCGTCGAACGACCAGCGCCGCGCGTCGCGCGCGTATGAGACTCGGTACCGGCGCCTGCTCAACACGCAGCTGTACGAAGAGGAGAAGCGCGGCGGGATGAAACGCGTCGATTTCCTCATGGAGCGCACTCGCTTCGCCAGCCTTTCGAATCGCGGCCGAGCAGACGAATGGGAGCTCAACGTCACTTGAGGTGACTGCAGTCTTGGACTCGCCGAGTCTCCCATTCGCCCTTGTTCGAGAACCCAATTCTAAATCGGGTATCAGGGATCTGTCGCCTGCTCTCCGACCTGGCTTCTGCGTTGCCGCTACACGATGCCTTCGGCCCGACTCGGTGCCAAGGTCTTATCCGTGGTCATCGCCGGGTCCGCGCTACTTCCAGTCTCCCACTTAGGTTGGCGTCATCCATACGAAGCATCTAGTACACCTATGAATAGCCTGGTTAGCTATCTGTACTATCGTATGCAGTGTACGTACATCATTCGCGGTGAGACATCGAATGCATCGCGACCCACACCATACTGCGTATGTTCATGATTTACGACCCCTACTTACGCCATTCATGCCTACGGTAGCATACCACGAGCTGGTCTTCTTGGTAAATGCACATTAATTATTTTATTTAATGATGACTTACTTTACCGACCTTAATGGCCATTAATCATCATACCTCCCACTTGTGCGGGCACCTGAGTGATCGAGACCATCGCTTTATTGAGTAAGGTTTGGAAGCGTGTATACGACCGGTCAGGTTGTCAGTGCTTCTCAGCACTGGAAGACGTGCGAGACCGATCAACGTAGTTCCCAGATATGATCGACCGTCACATCCTCTCCCGACGATGCCGTATCAGGAGGCCAGTACGAGAGCGAAGCAAAAATAAGGGTTCATTCGAAAGAGGCGATGATGATACGTATCATGGATAACGCAGCTGACATCGGATGGTGTGGCCCAAAGAAAGCAGAAGATAAGCTCGGCGTAATCGAGGAGAGAAGTCGTGATGTTCGGGAATTAACAAATTGGCAATCCAAGGCAAAGTAAGAAACGCCATTAGCGGGCCTCACGAACCGAGAGACCATATATAGCGTATATAAGTAGGAGGGCGATAAACGGAGAGCGAAGAAGACAAGAAGAGGTGTCGTAACGCAGATGCACGTTGGAGCGCATTGAATAAGGAATATAAAATTACTGCACGCACTTTCAACCACAAAGTGGTCAATAACCTCTTCGTACTTCCGTATCCGCGCCTTCTATCCCTCCCCCAAATTCTAAGCGTCCCGGCTCCATCGAAGTCTCGTAGTTTCGGGAACGAGTATCCCTTTTAACCACTATCCATAAGGTTATCTGAGTTCTACATCTCCGTACGCTGCCCCGACGTAGTATCAAAAGGCGCTACACATCACGGTAAACACCGAGGCATAAGGAAAGGGATGTTGAGGTGCTGAGTCGCCATGCCTAGAAGTGATAACCATCTGTAGGCAACACTGCTTGAGAAAGAGAACGCATACATACCTCAGAATTTAGGATTAACAAGTATATATGAGAAAATAGAAAATAAATCTTGTTTCGTGAGATAAACTCACCAAGGACCGCCCCATCCTATGAAGGTGATATCGCAGCTGTGCGAGTCGGTTTCCGTTGGGTTTTGCTGTACATATGTTGCTGAGGATGTGAAGTTTGAAGGTACTCAAGGGTAAGTTGCAATTCTCAGAACAAATATTCCTTGATTCCAGCATTGCTTAGCTCGTTCGGATACCAGAAGTTCAAAAGCTATACAGAACGAAGAGAGGAAGGGGAAAAAATTAACGCCACACACGGAGGCGTTGACCGTTTGCTCTGGTGCCAAATATGTCCAAATACATGCATACAATACAGCCACAAGACCACGCGTTGCATGTTCAACTTCGCGACTACGACTACCTTTCCTAGTCTTTCTTGCCGTTTTCACCGGTCATACGGGCCCCTATGTACGTCAGTAAACTGTTAAGCCCTCTCGACAATGATCCAAATTGTCACCGCACAAAATGCGACTCTCAACTGAGTCCTGAAAACACCCGCGACCCAGCCCTTGCAACACAGTCGAATCGATGCAGACAACGGGATCTCTTTGAACGCGAATGGAGTACCGAAGATGCAGTGATAAGACATACAAAATAGAGGTTCTATTCCGTTTGCTTTGTCTGAGTCCTTGAGTTATAATTGCCATTATGCATTTATCAGATACGCCGACGGACCAAGGTCCCACATATCACTCTGGACCGTTACGGCAGATGTGAACATGATGGGTCAATTCTTCCATATGTGCGTACCTGGGTTAAGGAAGCAATGCACGTCAAGCCTAGCACTGTATACTGAAGAAGACAGAGAAGCATTGCGCACAGCTTGCGCGTGATGATGCACTGACAGAGAGCACATCGACAACCGTCTCTGTATGTGTCAGATAATTTCCTAATTTCTCATGACTTCTAACAGACTTTCTTTCAATGAGAACCTAGGAGACTGCGGTGTGATACAGTGGAGATGTACTCGATCGCCATGCGTGGTGCATGACGGGCGTGGGCATGGCGTTATCAGGTACAGTTGGACACGCTTCAGCTGCGTTGCGTGTAGAGCATTGAGATGATTTATCTTGCCCGTGATAGCGAAACCGGACTCGGGGACGCTTCTGTGATCATCTTGACACCGACGTGTCTATTAATATGCACCGATGCTGCTCAAGCACCTGGATTTGCAGACGTAGTCCAGAAGGGTGCGAGACGAAATGCCAGTCCTACCCTCAGAGCATTTCCTGTGAAGTTCTGATGACAGGAGTTCGATAGAAGAATATCAAGCGTGTGGACGGAGTGGCGTGGAGAGGAAGTCCCCAAAGTGAAAGTCGAGTCGGTCAAAGGGAAAGAGTAACAAAGAATGTCTTTGACGTCACGTCAAAATTGGATTGATCTAGGGAAAACACTTTAGTGAATGGCCCATCTCGTCACTCACTATAAAGTCACGGAAGCTTGGCTTGTTATCGAACGCCTTTCTCTTTCATCTTCCAAATCCATCCGATTTTTCCTGCAGCTGGGCTGCACCATTCTGTCCTTACATATCCCCGCCTCTCATTTTAACGATTATAGACGCGCGAAATGACTTTGCTTGATAGTCGCGGGGTGCACTACGTTTCTCAGAAAGAAGGGGCAGGTTCTTCTAGGTGCGTTTTAGTTTTTCGTCCACGTTAACGCGCTGAGGTAGAGATTTCTAGTCAACGATCTCCTTTCACAACGCCAAGCCCACCCAATCCCACCCTTGGCACTCCTTCTCCAAACTACAACCCTTCCCGTATGACAGCTAGAAATTCTTTGGAAACCACTTCGGAATCCATTACCGAAATTCGAGATAACATTTCGCGTCCTTATGCTTTGCGGCCAAATCCACCCGTGCGACGCAAATCGCGCCGAGCTGTTGGACGACCGTCTCCTCTGGTCTTGACACGAGCTCGTAGCCGTTCTAGACAAAATTTGAAAGCGGCTTACCTCACTTCTCCTCCTCCTCCCACTCCTCCGATCAAGCGACGCCCTCCCGTCCCGGAAACACCTCGATATACTCTCGAGCTCAATTTACCTGATGGACCATCTCACTTTATGACCTCACCCCGGATGCAAGGCTTGGTTACCAGATCATACGCCGAGAGATCGACAAGGTCCGTTTCGAGGCGCAAGTCCAATACTTCAATGCGATCTAGCGCCTCTGACCGATTTAAAAACCCGCCTCCTAAAGAAGACCCTCCTCCTATCCCCACGCTGCCACATATTTCTGACTTGAACCACGTCGAAAAATCCAACGTCTCTGAACGAGCAGAGCCCCAAGTGACAATGTCGACGACAGCATCTGTTCTCCCCGAGTCAATCGATCCTCAAGCTGTCTCTCCGACGCCCAAACGTGCCAAAGAGAGCCGATATCACCGCAACGCGCCCCCTCCTTTGCAGCTCAAGTCTTCTGCACACCGGCGGCCATCCATCTCGAAACGCTCCTCAAGGCGCATCTCTCGCGACACCCGCGCGTCGATGCAGTCCATTGATACGAGTCTCTTCCCGCTTTCACCACTCACGCCCCGTCCGAGGATGCCTTCGAAGAAGGAACTGCAGCGCCGGAGACTGCTGAAGCTCAAACGTACTCTAGGGGAAGACGTGCCATTGGAGTTGATTACGCCGCCTCCGTCGTCTGGGTTCAGAGCTATGGTCATGCGAGATCTCGGAGCGTCGGTTGTTAATCCCATAGGAGACGATGAAAGACTGCGGCGCCCTGGTATCGGAGGGTCCGCGTTGCATGTACCCCTGAATACAAATACGAAGACGACGAAAGGCGCCTTTGCGGCGATGAGGAAAAAGAAGGTAGCACCTCTGGGCAGTGCTGCGCATCTAGCTGCGCCTGCTGCCGCATTCGAGCCGATTCAAGTGAGCGTCGACAAGGAGGTCGTCTCTGAACTCCCCCCTCGCGCTCCAACTCCACCTGTCATTCTTATTTCGGCACATCCTTACGCCAATATCCTACCTCAATCAGTACCAATTTATGGCTACGAAGAGGAGAAATTGCATGTGCGCCCTGATCTCTTCCCTTCCGAGGTCAAGATGAAGAAGATAAGGGCGTCTGCGAGCCAAAACTCGGAAGAGAGTAGCAGGAGCCATTGGCCACGCACGCCCTTCGCGCGTGTGTTCGAGCCTGTGCCGGAAGGATATCTCGCTCCGCCGCTTCCTTCGACGGTTAATGTCGACTACAGAGGCGGGTTGGGGTTGGGAATAGCAGTATCTACAGTGAAGAGGAGCGAGCGGCGCCAGGGATGGAGCGGGGAATGGAATCAGCCCGACATGCAGGATGTCATTGCGAAGCTAAGGAATATGTGATTGGTCCACCCATTTCTTTTTCTCTCTTTCTAATCACGCTGTGTGTGATGTACATATTTCGGGACACTTCTCATCATTGCTTTATTTTTGTTTACGATTCCTGTTCTTTTCATCAAGCCATTTTATGCTATGTTGCGCACATATGGACAATTACGACTATCATGGACGACGTACTAATACTGTATACCAATGGCTCAGTCAGACCTAAATCGCCTTCATTTGTCGATACAATAAATTGTACTATTACATTTTGTAATTCTAACATCAAGCCTTGCTGTCGAAGTGGAGATGATCATTTTTAGGTTGCATACTGTACGTCGTATATCTAGCGCTACATTAAATAATAAGAGGTGCGAGAACCACACAAAAGTCATTAACATGATACAGTAGAAATCGAAAGCAAACAAGGCAGCATAAGAAGATACATATCAAAGAGTTTTTACCGATTTTGGTTCTCGCTCAGTTCTTCCCAAGGTGGAAGCTCAAACCACGAAGGAAGATACTTCCACACTTCCTTCCTCCCTTGCAAGTGCAGCCCTTGACAATATGCCACGCAATCCGGGCATACATTCAGCTGGTCCCAAGAATCATAAGCCCGCAGCGGGTGTGGCGCTTTGTGCTTCTCCAGCTCATGCCACTCCGCGTGGGGGCTTCTTGCATGAGCACAAAGCGGCGACGCGCAAGTCGGGCTGCGCTGGAATGCAATGAGAAAAGAATGAGAGATGTTCATCTGCGCCCATTGCAGCCGCTCGCGTCCGATGAGAACCACCATCTTCTCGCGCCACGAGATGTCACCCGGCCGGTCCTTGAGGAACCGCTTGTGCGGGAAGCGCGAGAGGCAATAGTACGCGTAGGGAAGGGCTTCGGGGACGTTGGTCTCTTTCGCGATACGAATAGCGCGCATGACGGTATCGGAACGGTAGCGGTCGGGTGGGGAGGATGACGTCGCTTTGGACTCGTACCGTTCGAATGTGTGTGGGAGTTTTTGGAGGAGAAGGGCTATGCACCGCTGACGGAGGTGTCGAATCACGTACTTGGTGCTGAGCCGAAGGATACCTTCAATAAACGTAAGTACAGTGTCGAGGTCCGCGTCGCTGGCGAGTGTTTCAAAGTGTCTAGAGGCGGAGTCAATGGGAAACACAGATACAGGGGTAAAATTTTACGCACTCAGGAATGTATACAGCGCTCATAAGATCTGCGAAATCCTTTTCATCATCGTACAAATACACGACGTGGCGTCCTTCGATCGTCTGCTCTCCGTCTGGCTGTGGCACTGTGAAGAGATCTGCGAAGACTTCAGAATGGGTGGCCAGGATCGTCTGATGCACGCAAAAGAGCGTGTTCTGTACGCTCAGCACGATGGAACCGTCGTATATCCAGAACCTCCAGTGACGCGTAGGTGTCACCGAGGTTTCTGAGGAGGAGGAACACGACGAAGAGGATGTGTTCTCAGGGGCTTTGAGTGGGACGCCATACGGTGATGGCGATGAAACAGCAGTGGCGGTGGTAAACGTCGCGATGGAGGTCTGATGTGCGAGAGATGAGGGGCCAGCGATGTTTGAAGCAATACTTTGCAAATACGGATTGGTAGCATGAGGTAGATCGCCTGGTCGACAGTGTGATCTTTTCCAATCGGGTTGGGATGTCGGGGACGCTGTGACTCCCTCCGAGGACGATTCCCTGCTGAGAAGGGGTGGAGAGTCGAGTGAGGTATCGGGTGAAGACTGCATTGGGAATCCAGAACGGAGAGGAAGTGGCTAAGCACACGAGAGTCAAGAAGGAAGGAAGAGACGGCCGTATTCGGCAAATTGGGGCTGGTTTTGTGCGTATGCCCACGAGTGCCGGGCCACAGATGGCCTATGCGGCGTATGGGGCCACCCCTCCTTTCTTCAAGCGCGCCATCATTCAAAATGCGAGTAGCTTCTTGAGTGTTCAGCTGCACAGGCGCGCCGATGGTCAACGCCCGACATGGTAGTTGTGTTGTAAGGTGTGAATTGGGTATCCCGGAATAGCTATCGTGCCGGTTCCTCATTGGTTCGTTGGGCTCCGCGCCGATGCCTCGCGTTCTCTTCATTTCTTATGTTGGGTCCAAAATGATGAGTGTCATATGTGCGGCTGCGAGAAGTTTAAGTATAGTTGATCGTTGTCTGAGGGTTACAGCACCTGGGACGCGTAAGACCTGCCGCCCGCCGCTGCGCGCATCCCAAGGAAGATCGGTTCCACGCGTGTCAAAAAAAACATATATGACGAGCGCCGACTGAGGCCGTTAGATGCATAATCATCAATGTAAAGCCCTTCTTACGAACTGAGAATTTATGTAAGTATGATAGACCTGCTCGTAAAACAGCGATGTACTTACCTGTGAGAGATTTCCATCCCAACGACTTGAAGTCGAAACGAACATATCACATTCTGCATATGCGAATTATTGATCAAATAAGTCAGCCTAATACCATACGTAACACGTACTTGTGCTCATTCAACAGGTTCGCGCCGCACCAGCTACAAAGACAGGTATGTTGTATGCGCCCACGGACCTGCCGATAAGGAAATGTATGAATATATGCACTGTGGCCGTTTGAACAACACCCCAGCTTACCGTCACATAAAATAGCAATGGGTATCTGATGGCCGCCAAGTTACAGTAATGATGGACTCCAACCATTTGAGTCCGCAACAAGTGGTGTCATTCCATGCCGCCACGTACGATTCGTTGGCTGGCTTCCATGCCGAGTTCCAGACTGGTGATCCCGACTCCGCTTGATCTCCGCCCTGTGTGTGTATATTAAAAAAAGAGGTATATCGTCGTGAAAAAGGCTGTAAAGCGCTTGTTAGACGAACGAATCTTATGGGTGCGCAAATCTGGCACTCAGCGCGTCCACCAGATGGATTCGTACATGGACGATGAGTCTTCTCACATGCATATGGAAAGTATTGGGATCGCCTCCTTCGTATATTAGCTATATACGCGCTAATGAGAGAGGACAAGACTCGCAATGGTTCTATCAAAAGTACACAGAAATGAGTGAATATATATACGCTTCTCGCGGAATGAAAATGAGAGGTTACGAACTCTCAACCGAAGCATTGAATCGAATTTGACAATTCCGTGGCATCTAACGGCTTTCACATTGCCACAGCTGAGCCAAGAGATATTTAATCGCCACTGTAAGTTTTTACAATACTAACTATTACATACATTACTATCGTCCATCGAACGTCAAGAATATTACAGCAACAATCATGGCGAATCTCTGTTCATGTCCACTTCCACCTTCGATCCGTTAGGTTGCTCAATTTCCATTACAACAGAACTGGAGATGAATATTTCCGTCATGGAACAAGTGTGTCCTAATTCCTGACTCGCAGAGACGAATTGTAGAGGAATAGTGTGGTTCTCCCCGAGTCCGCCACTTTCAGGACTCACTTTCCACGACATACTGCTATCTCGTTTGCATAAAAATGTCGTGCGGATTATGATGAGGTTGAAAGCGATGCCAACGACTTGGACCTCCTAATACATAGATAATTTCAGGTGAAATCCCAAGCGTTCGATGTACACGTACCACCCATGATGTTAGGTAGACATATCCACTTCCACCAACGTATGTACCGAATGTCGCGATTGCCGATAAGGTATACAACAGGCCAGACTCGATAATGATATTTTTGATGCTTTTGAGCCTTCCTTGGCCCGCGAACTCGATGACTTCCAGATGGTGCTTCCTATTAGTATGGTCGACGCTCCAAATCCGATAAACCAAAAGACCTTTGCAAAATCGTCAATCGGAAGTACTAACGCCGTTGCAAATATTCGACGCACCAGTTGTAATTGTATTGAGGGCGATAGTTATAGACCAGAATGTCGTGATCGCATGTGTAACCTGGCGCGCGTTGAATAGAACGTTTAGCATTGCTTCCAAGATAAGAGCCCATATTGTTGATCCAACTAAGCCAAACCAGAGAAGCAAGGATGGTAGTACGACGAGGATGGACCGTTGGTATACTATCCAGCATCGATAGATCTGCGTCCAAAAAATTGCCTTCTATTGTAGAAAGAGAACATATCGATAAATACCAGTACTGCATCTCCAATGATAGTCTGCAAAACAACACTTATTGTCTGAAGAAATATATCTATAAATCCAAGGTCATCTCGCATTTGTATGAACCAACTCACCCGTGCGAGATTACTCCAATCTGAAATGGCATAAGCCGCCTCCGCCGCCTCTTCCGAAGTGGTCGACAAAAATGCATGAAACACATGGCGAAATGAGAGGGTCATATCAAAAGTCGCATTTGCAAAAAGCACCCACGCGACTGCTACCATTCTCCAATTAATCTTTTTCGTGCTCCGAGATATCGACGTTGTAAACAGGGCATGCATGCAGAAACCCAGAGAGATGATATGGAAACCCCATACAACGGAGACGACGAAAGAGCCGACCAAGATGGCCTGGCTGGTTCCCATCTTGGGGGAGGAGGACGATGCTGGTGGTTGTCAGTGTGCTCAAGGCTGTACCATCTTCCTCGGGTTTTTCCTTCTAATCTCCGTGAGAATTTTGGATTGACCTCATCAGCACGCCCGCTGTGATGGCAGATGAAAGGCATCATCATACTTTATCTCCCCTCAACTGGCGTTCCCTTGCCGCTTCATCAAGGTATTGGTTTGATGATAGACTGAACGACATTGGAACACGCCCTATCACATATATCATTCTGAACTGGGCCATACGCTGACCTCCATTGGTAGCTCTCCTAATAAAGGGTGGGAGGCATCTGCCACGCGGATAATCTCCAGCGACAGGTGCATATGGTCTCGCCCGAATTATTGCAAAATTCACAGGTTAGACGCCAAATGTGACGTAGCTTGATAGTTCAATGATGCTAATAATAGAAATCAGTATAGCACTTGGAGTCTTCAGAGGTTACAGTGGCGCTTAAAGTATTGCACATCTCTTTTCGACCTGTATATCAACAACCGCCGACTCGTTTCCCTTCTATGTTAGATATTGTGCGTTCCTCTGTAGCTGTATCATTGACGTCCTTTGGGTCAAAAACTGCTCTTTCTTGACAATAATCCTTGGTAAGAATCCGACACAGCCCTTCATCAGCGCTCATTTAAATGATGGGAAATTCGGAACAACCCAGTTGCGGGTCGATACGAAGGGAGCAACAGAAAATAAAAATCTGTTTTAATTGATCGATTCAGATTTAAATTCTAAGCAAAATATGTCTACCAATCATGTCCGTAGGTTCTATAGTTGACGACTTCTATAACTCATAGGTTTGGGGTCATCATTTGGCGGGGGAAAATGCCCATTTCCGATTTTATGGTTTAACTTTATTATTTACAGGCTTTAAATTTCTTTGAGGTCGGAAATATATTCTTATTCTACAGATACAGCTCAAGCTACCCACCAGAAACGTATTGAAAAGGCTACAAATGCGATGTCGGATAGTATCACGTCTGCGTGGCCCGACGTCACGCACACCGAGGATTGTTCAACCCCATAAAAATAGATTCTGCGTATCGACCAAATTACAAGACTTCAAGCTTCAAGTGGAAGGGAGAACGAGAAATTCAAATTGGGCGAATGAGGGGTGTGGCCGATGTTCGGGTGGATGTTAGTATTATTTTTGGGCTCGTCCAGCGTGGTACTAAAAATAGATTCTGCGGATTAACGCGGAGCTTCAACGTTATTTTGACGACTATTGACCAGTCCAGAAGGTCGGGGTAACACCCGACTGATTTTCACCTTCAACGTTTCGACCACCTTTCGTTTACGCCAAATTACCTTATCTCAACTGAGCTTAACCATAAATTTGCCCAATCTTTTCATCACACATCTCAGTCTGCGTCAAAATATGTCTCCCTCCGTCAATGCGTCACCGTCGAACAGGTTTCTTAAACTCCTTTCTCCAGATGTTTACTAAGGTATTTCTTTACTCCAAAGTCGTCGTACGTCTGGCACTGAAACTACTGTATCAGCTCTTCCACAAAAAATGCCTACCAGTCACAAATTGTCCTCGCCTTCGCACTTACCGCCGGACCCTTCCCCACGCAACCCCCGGATCCATCGACAATCTGGAATTCCGTCCATAAACCGCCCAAGATTGTCTAGTAACGCAAGTTTTGGTGCGGGGACTCTTAATAAGCTTAAGAAAACCGCCCACCACTTGCTATCCAACAGCCCAGATATCCATGTGTCCGACCAAACACCCGCTCGCCGACGCTTTGCTTCAATGCCTCATCCATATCCAGCTACCCCCGGCCATATAGAGACTACCCCAGGACTTCGCAGTAGGAACGCCTCAGCGAGCCCACCCATCGTCGACTTTACGGCATTCGCAGACACTTACCGTGGTCCACGAACAGGGCACTACGAGGGGCTTATGCCGCGACATTCACGGGCTAGTGGTGCGCGAAATGCATCTGATAGCCTCGTGAAGCCTTCTGGAAGGCGTCCTCTCACCCCTTCGTCCACGGTGAAACCGATTCCGGCAACAGGCGTACCTCTGCCTGCTTCTGCACGTAAGCCAGATGTTCGACTCGTCTTCTCTTCGTTGGAGGACGTTTTTGGTGGCACGCGGAAAGTCGATGAATATCTGGATGCACATGAGCTTTTGTGCGCCCATCAGCTCGATCAGGTGGATCTCGAAGATCGAGAGAGGGTTAGAGTCAGTCTGATTAATGGAGGGAAGTTGGAGGTACCTGGGCAAAAGGGAGCGTTAGGTGCGTCTTTCGTGTGTTCATAAATTTCGCGTTTTTACTGATACAATTTATAGCCGTTCTTGGAGAACCTATACGCAAAGCATCGATCTATGCGTCGATGTCGATGGTCCTTGCTGGTCGAGAACACGAGCTACCGATCATCGTCGTCAATACGGTCGAAGAATTGTATCGTACAGGTATTAAATTTTGCATATCGCGTCAAATTATCATTTATCAAATCCCCTTTCCACAAGGCATCTACCAATCCAACCTCTTCCGAACCCTTCCTAACCGGTCGCGTCTCCTTGAGCTCATCGACATCTATGATTCACCTACGCAGCCTCAGGGAAGCGTCATCCGCTCGAGGCGGCCCTCCTCTGCCGTAGTGTCCGCCTCCAACCAACCGTCATCGGCAAGCTTCGGTTTTGGAGCCCATACCTCACTCCACCTCGAGTCGACACCCGATGTATGCGCTCTGCTGACGACATATCTTTCGTCGTTGCCTGAGCCTATCCTTCCACCCATGCTGTTCTCGGCGCTATGGGAGTGGTGTGGGCTGGACGAGGAGGACGCATATTCCGATTCTGGGACGGGTATAACCAAGGCGATGCTTCGTCAAGACTCCTTCGGGCCACGCGTATCTCATATCCCTCTTGCGCGCACGTACACGTCACCAGAGGAGTCGACGAGAATCATAGCAGCACAGCTGGTGCTCCATCTTATGCCATCGGCCAATTTTTCCTTGCTTGTTTATCTGCTTGCATTTTTCAGTCAGGCCGCGCTGGTGCAGGAGGAAAATGGAGTCGGCGTAGGCGATTTGGCGAGGATGTTTGGAGGAAAGATTTTTGGAGGTGATTCTGTTGCTTCGTCTTCGTCTTCGTCCTCCGTCGCACTCGATGGACATTTACCTACAAGGCGAGGAGGAGGTGGCGATGTGGGCGAATACGATGCGACGCAGACGAAAAGGACGGGTGAAACGATGATGGCGTGGTTTCTTCGCCGGTGGGGCCCGCTTTCGGAAACCTTATTTGACGTGCTCGATGATGCGCGCATGGGCATCTTTCGTCGTGTTCTAGTGAGGAGAGACAGTTTTGGGAGGGATGTGTTGGGACAACCTTACGGTGGAGCTTCAAGCGGTGAAGAAGACGCCACGCCGCGAGATAGCGAGGGTTCGGGCACCGAATCTGGTTCTGGGGACGGAGAAGGATATCTGACGCCCCAACCTAAGTCGAGAGGTGTCAACGAGAAAGCATGGATTCGGAACAACGGTGGTGGGGGCGGTGAATCGATTGATGAAAAGACGCCGGTACCAAGGATTCATCTGGATGGCGTGCCCCTTCATTCGACGCCGAGGGCCTCTGTGAAGGGCAAGGGGAGAGAGACGGCGATATCTGATCGCGAGGATGATGATGGGTTTGGTACGTATTTCATTTTATTTTCGAACATTATGCTAAATTTACTCTACAGTTGTTTTACCGCCGAAATTCTCAGATGAGGCGAATGAGACGTTAGATATATCTCACTTGCCTACAAGGCTATGCGAAGATGCGAAAAGTCTGTCATCGACTGTTGCTCGTAAGTCTAGCTCCTTTAACTATCTTATTTGTTAAGTCTTCGACGTCGCTAACCCTCCGCCTGCTAGTGGATGAGAGATTGTTGGACATCTCCATGCCTGCTCTTCTCAATCAGACATTGTCAAGCTCGCATGCCCCACTTCTCTCTACACCTACACCTGCGCCTCAGCGCCCGCTTCGACCACGTCAGAGCTTTGAGCCGTTCAAAACCACCAAATCACCCAGACCTCTGAAACCTCGGGCCGAAAAGCGAACCTACACCGACCGCGGAACGCAAACGATTCCTGCGCATCCAATTGAGCTCGTGCACGCGCTGCAGCTCACATCACATCTCGAGGTGCAACTCGAAGAACGCACCGCTGCGCTGACAGAAGCACTCAAGGATCTTGCACGAGCGAAACTCGGTGCGGCGATGTTGGGGGATAAGCTGAGGCAGCTGGAGAAGGAGAAGGCGCTTGTAAATGATGTTAGAAGGAGAGATGATACCAGCCTGACGGTTGGAGGCAACAATACCGTCGATGGCGATGGGGGATATGGAGGATATATGGAGAGGTTGGAAGCGACGACGAAGGAGAGGGATGATGCGCTCGGGCTTGTCGCGGAGATAAAGACGTTGATGAGGGATTAGTCGACTATGATTGGGTTGGTATGTTGATTGCATTGTGGCGGTAGTGACTGAAAGACTCATTTGTTTGCGTTGTAATTTACTTTGCTCAAAGATTCACGATTCTTCCAGTCAACGTGTAAACAAGACCAGTGTTAGCCATCGAAGACAATATCTTTCATATGCCGTTGCCTGGAGTTTATCGGACTGATATCCAGATTCACCTGGTTGAGTCACTAGTCACTTGTTTCCGCACTCAGGGGATAAAACTCAATCATTAAATTTCCCTGGGCGTTCAATTACCAGCTATATGGGGCGCATTTTTGGAGGAGGTATTAAGGCAAGCGAGACTATTTCTGAGTCAATAAACAACCTGTATCGGGTTTACTGAACACGATTTTTCATACAGGAAGGTACATATTACACGCAGACTGCCAATTCATATTGCTTGTTGGCGCACGTTTGTCTCTCAAGAGCGCTGGAAATCTGTGTCTCAGTATGTACTGGTATATATTCATATCTTGAGTCAACGAATCCCGCGAATCGCTCAACGTTCGGTTTCCCAGGTAGACTCCACGGCATCCCTTAGATATGATATTATTCACATAGAACGTACGCCTGTGGCGCAACCACCGCAATGTTCTTGCTAAATAACCTCAGGAATTGTAATGAGGATCAAATATTTACACTGCCTTGGCCTTCCGTCACCGGCTTTTTGCAGGTTCTATTTTGGACAATAGAGAATACACGCCTCCTCGATCCGATGCCAGCGACGCATTACGATAAGATGTCCCATATCATCATCGCCTCCAACCTGGGACGTAGCGCTTTTCCGAAGGTTTCCTGAATTTGAACGTACCTTTCCAATCAAATACGCTCATATGTGCGTGGCCTTATAAGCTCGATGACCCGCTCTGATTTTCTCCCGTCGATCTTCCAACTAATGATGGACTTTAATCTAACATCTCAGCTATCAGCTGTCTCTTTGACCTTCGTTATAGGCCTGCTTACTTACAGATCCTTGTCTGGCTCGGCGAAGAGGTATCCTCCAGGCCCTCGGCGCCTTCCTATCATTGGGAACTTACATCAAGTCCCTACGAAACACCCCTGGCTAGTCTTCTCAGAATGGAACAAGGTATATGGTGCGTATTCTCGTATGAGATCTCGTAAGCTGAATTAATACCGTGCATCTCGTAGGAGGGATTATTTACCTGGACACCATGAGAGGCTCAATGATGGCAATAAACTCGGCTGAAATCGCAAAGGATTTACTCGACAAACGCTCCGCTATTTATTCAGATAGACCTGTGTCTGTGAGTAGCATCACCGTTGTCGTGCTCAATTTCCTTTCTCAAAAGCTATTGTAGGTCATGAATGGGGAACTGTAATTAAATAACTGTCCCGCTAGATGTCCTGATTTCCTCAAAGCCTTATCTTTCAGTGTCGGCTTCTCCGAGTTGTTCTCGCTGAGGCCCTATGGCTCAGAGGGATGGCGCAAGCAAAGAAAAATCGTCTCGCAAGACGTCAGCTCGAGCAAAATAACAAGATACTACTCGTTGCAAGAGAGTAAGGCTGCCGCTCTTATCGACCACCTCCTGAAGGATAGTACGGTTCTTCGAAAGAAGGTTCAATTGTGAGTAGATTCCATTCTTGCCTTAGTCTTTGATCGAGAGGTTAGCTAATGCTCTTAGATAGGTACGTAGGCTCCATTATCTTTCGCGTCGCATATGGGTATCACGTCACCTCCATGGA
Organism: Pholiota conissans; assembly: GCA_015484465.1. Taxonomy (NCBI): domain Eukaryota; kingdom Fungi; phylum Basidiomycota; class Agaricomycetes; order Agaricales; family Strophariaceae; genus Pholiota; species Pholiota conissans. The sequence continues at coordinate 19,650 of MU155437.1, forward strand.
CGACAAGATGTTGACTGAGCCTTTGAATATGATGAATCAACTGGGAAAGACAACGGCGCCTGGTAACTTCCTGGTTGATTTCATTCCTCCTTGTACGTGTTTTCTGGTAGCCAATGATCACGCATGTCATCGACTATTATTACAGTGAAATACGTGCCTAGATGGATGCCCGGATTTGGGTTTTTGAAAGTAGCAGATCAATGGCGTGTACAGCTGCATAACACGGCGTTCAATCCGTACATGTGGTGTAAGAATAATTTGGTCAGTATGAACCGTCTTCTATTCGAGTTGGCTTTGATAATTTCTCTGATTCTAGGAGACTGGAAAAACTCTGATGCCTAACCTTTGCGGTTCGATTATACAGGACGCTGGCGGACAACTTTCTGAGAGTGATGAGCACGCGTTAATTTGGGCGGCGCTTACAATGTTCGGCGGTGGCTTGGATACAGTAGGATTTAATCTCGTTCACATTCAACGAGATGATTCTCACTCTAGTGTCACCAGAATACTTCTCTGACACTCACTTTTATTATGACAATGATTCGAAACCCGGCTGTACAAAAGAAAGCCCAAGCAGAGCTTGACTCTGTAGTGGGAAAGGATCGTCTTCCAACGATAAGTGACCGACCTCAGTTGCCGTATACACGCAGCGTTTTGGCGGAAGTTTTGAGATGGGGTCCACCCGCGCCTCTGAGTGAGCTTATCTACTGATTTTTTTTCACAACGTGACGCTAAGGGTTTTTTTCTAGGTATTCCACATGCTACCAGCACAGACGACACATACAATGGGTATTTTATTCCCAAAGGGACGATCATCTTCCCCAATATCTGGTAGATATTCTTTCCGTCCTACGTCTTAGTACGCGCTGAATTGCTTCATTTGAACAAGGCATATGCTCCATGATCCCAATGTGTACGCCAATCCAATGGAATTTGATCCGGATCGCTTCGGGGGCGACGACGCGCAGATGGACAAAGCAAAGGACCTCGTTTTTGGATTCGGACGTCGCTATTGCCCGGGAAAGGAGTTCGCTGAAGGGACCCTTTTTGCTATTATTTCTACAATGTTGGCGACATGCGATCTTTTTCCAGGTCTCGATGAACACGGGAAGGAAGTCCGGCCGGAGTATGCGTACACCAATGGACTTGCGACGTACGTCAGAGCAATCCATGTGCTAATCTATACCTTAAACTGACGGGTTCTATTTCAATCAGCTTTCCGGAAGCTTTTTCATTGAGAGTCAAAGCACGCTCACCCCAGGCTACGGCACTCCTCTCAGACGCTTCAGTTATAGTCGAGTGATGGTTCTCATAAATCTTGTCGCTGTTCTACACTTTTCTTTAAATTCCTAACACACGTTTAATTCCTTCATCTATTTGCAAGCTTTCAAACTGGTCAAATAATTTCAGTGTTCTAAAAATTATCTTATCTCGCGCTGCATGGCATACGCTCTTGGCTGAGCGTTATAAATGGCTTTTGAACAGATTTGAAGTTATCTGATTTGACGTGCATGCTCCTGATCAACTCGTGATCATATTACTTAATACGTCAAGGTCACGACTTTTACGCCAAGTTGAACCCAAGCCGCTGAGCATCTTATCTTCCTACTCTCATCTTCATTCGTTCAACGACTTCTATCTGTCGAGAAGTATTCTGGGACTCCCAAACACGCGGGACTCGTATTGTCTCTTATCTGAAGTCATATACATCCTCTTTGCGTTGTGTTCTTGCCACCTAACGTACTCGACTCGGTGTTCTTTTTTTGTCAGGTGGCACTACGTTTCCGATGTCAAACGCCCACAGCTCTCAACTACCCGTTTACATCGATCAGACAAGTCTTTAGCCTTTTTTTTTTTGGCGTCGAAATACATTCCGACTTCTATCTACGATACTTCGCTGGGCTCAAAGGGCTGTTTAACTCCCATGCGCATGGTCGCAGCTTGCTTTACCGGCTCCCAAACATGTGCTACAGTCTTGATATCCTGTATGTGCGCACATGGATAATACCATTCGCTATGACATGCACCTGGTGGTCTTACCCGCGTCGTAATGAATTTCTCATCACTCAATCCAAGCTCGCCACCATACCTCGTACTTCCGCCATTAGAGGCTAGTTCTTAGGGATTGCCAAAGGTAAATTTCCATGCGCGGTGGTCCTTGGCGATGTTTTTGTAAGAGGCTTTGTCTTGGGAGGGAGTAGTATAAAATCTGACTGGAAAGGCCATACCTTCCAACGCAAATCATTTTGCATTCCAATTCCTCTAACTTTTAGTCAGTCTCAACCATGCGATTCATCAGCAGCTTATTCTCACTCGCACTGCTCGCTGTGGCGGCTGTCGACGCCGCGACTCCCCTTCGCGTCGTTGAGAAATTCCACGGTGATACATCGGGTCGTTACATCGTCAAACTCAAAGACGGTGTCTCGAAGTCATCTGTCCTTGCTGGCATCAAGAGCGCGAAAGTTACTCATGATTGGAAGGTCATTAATGGATTTGCAGGTTGTTTTCCCTTTATTTCCGGAATTATTTGGTTATCTAAACTCCTATTCAGGCGACCTCGATGATGCTGCCCTCGCCGCCCTCCGCGCTTCTCCCGATGTTGAATACGTCTCCGAGGACGGTATCATGCACACTATGACCACCCAGTTAGCCACTTCTGATTTTATTTTCTTGATGTTCTTGCCTTTTACAATGCTCGTTACCATAGAACCAATGCGCCCTGGGGCCTTGGACGCATCAGCACCACTGCTAAGCTCTCGAGTACCTCTACCAGGTTAATTTGAGATGCATATATCTAGGCCGATAACTGACTCTTTTGAAGCTCTTTGACCTTTTCTTACACCTATGATGCCTCTGCCGGATCCGGCGTCGATATATATATCGTCGGTGAGTTTTTAGTCCAATCCCGATAGCCTGTATTGATCTGATGTTCTTCTAGATACTGGTAGGTTTCTATAATGTCGTGATTCCATCTCAATCTAAAATTTCCTCCGCATCAGGTGTATACACCGCCCACGTAAGTTTATTCCCTGTCTACGATGTCCTCGAACTTTATGATTCTTTGACAGTCTCAATTCGGTGGTCGCGCAATTTGGGGTGCTACTTTCGGTGGATACGCTAGTGCTGATGGAAATGGTCACGGAACACACTGCGCGTAAGTGATTCATCCTTTCATAGATGATGTAGCTTATCCCTTGATTTCAGAGGCACTGCTGCTGGGAGTCAATACGGCGTCGCCAAATCAGCTCGTATTATTGCTGTCAAGGTCCTCAGTGATGAAGGGTAACGTCCTTACTCTAAATTTTCGATTCATGTTGCTGATAGGATTTCATCCCATTAGGTCTGGCTCTGTTTCTGATATGTATGTTCCGTGTATGTTTCCTTTGCAAAAAGACTAATCCATTTACGAATGCAGTGTTTCTGGGCTGAACTGGGTCAATACCAATGTCGCAAGTACCGGACGGCCTTCGATCGTCTCCATGTCGCTTGGTGGAAGTGCTTCCACCGCTCTCGATAATGCGGTCACTTCTGTACGTCTCACTGAATCCGCCTCCAGAGATACACATTAACAGTCAACTTGTGTAGTTGACTAATGCTGGAATTCACGTTGCCGTAAGTCTATTTTGGACCATTCCCGCGCCTAAAAATCTGAAACGTTATGTGGAAACCAGGTCGCTGCTGGAAATTCGAACGTCGATGCTGGATCTACCTCACCTGCCCGCGCTGCCTCCGCGATCACCGTTGGTGCCAGCACTATCGCCGACGCCCGCGCCTCGTTCTCTAACTATGGCTCTGTCGTGGACATCTTTGCTCCTGGCCAAAATGTCATCTCTTCCTGGATCGGAAGCACCACCGTAAGTCCCGCGTACCGTACCTGTTGCAAACACGCGCATTGATACACTTCTAGGCCACAAACAACATCTCTGGCACGTCAATGGCCACGCCCCACGTCGCCGGCCTCATTGCATACCTCATTGGTCTGCAGGGAAATACTACCCCGGCTGCCATGTCTACCAAGCTCAAAAGCTTGGCTGTCAAGAACGCGCTCAGCGGTCTCCGTGCGTTCTTTTCCTAGTTTGCGCAGCTTTTTCTAATAATATCGTTCCTGTTCTCCCTATATTAGCTTCGGGAACAGCCAACAATCTGGCACATAACGCTTAATTGGTTGAAGCGAGGACGGGAGGCAGTACCTGTCATTGTTCGAGGTTACATGGAATAAAGATATCGAAAAGCCTTTACCCTTTACATGGCACGTCACAGCTTTTCGATTGTAATTTTCCCGAAGAAATGAAATGAATTCTGCTTTACTTATTTGTTCGAATCAGCTGGTTATACTAGGAAAGATCCACTGCGGTACCACAACCAGTGGTCCGCATTTAAGGAGTGTGTTAAAGGAAGTGAGAGAGAGTAAACCCGTGATCCGCAAATGTAAAAAAGGGTAGCGCGCATGTTCGCGCTGGAGCGACGCGAATTCGTTAAGCGCCCATCTGAAAGGTACTGTCACGATTCTTTCGAGTAATTGAGAGCTCAAGAATGACCAGTTTCCGGTACACAATCCACAGCGAAAGATACATACTACACTGGTACACGTTCAAACGAGGTCAAATTGCCAGCTTTCGGCCTCTGCACATAACTAAAGGCTGTGTAGTACCGTAACCTATTTCAAATATTGTATACATCCGATATGATATGCGCGCATCGACTCTGTGGCGTACCTATATGATAAGGATGGAAAAGTTTGGGTGTGTACCGACTAAGTGCATAGGGATTTAGAACCAGCTGAAAGGCACTACAGGTTGAAACTCGCTTTTTTTTTGAAAATAGAACGTTGCTTCTGGAATCGTTTATTAAAAGCATTTTCCCAAAACATTTTTCGAAAGATATCCAAATTAACGAAACGTGGGTTAGTTGCTCAAAATCCAGGACAACCGGACAACACAGCATGCCTTCGGGAAGAATTATAATTGGATGACACTTCTAGTTGTTTGCATACCTTAAACAGTGATGGAAACCAAGCCTGGACAATGTGTCCTAAACTTCGTTGTTCGCTATCCCTGCCTCAACATGGTTTCCGCGTCGCATTAACATTGAATTGGCGACCCATTCCGTATTTTCAGGAAGAATGTCCGGAGTGCAATCAATTTACAGTTTGTGGCTCCAAGAAAACTGTTAAATTTCTTGACGGGACGCATCATCTTTCTGACATGGGTTGAGGGAAATTTTTGGTTGGCGTTGTTGATTCTCTGGTGCAAAAACTGTCCGCCCTAAAGCCCGTAAAAATAACTAATTCTTTCGTGTCCACAGCCAACAGTCCATGTGGAATCCAGCTGCCCATTTTGTATTCAACAATGCAGTCGTCCGTCCCAGCAACGTTGCCGCTATCGTCAACGCATATATCCTGCTTCCCGTCCACGGTTCTAACCGCCATTTTTCGCAATATGTGCGTATCGGAGCCCGTTTTTCTACCATTGAAGCGTGTAGACCCACGCTATATTCTTGCCCTAGTATGCACAACCTGGGCCAAGATTGTACAGAACCTTCCGTCTTTGTGGGACAAGGTTTATTTCCAAGCTGAAGACGATACACTTCATCCTCCGTTCCCCCTCCTCAATCAGTTTTCTCTCTGCGTTCACCGCAGTAGGAACAATCCATTGAACATCGCGTTCGACACTGTGTTTGCTGGGTGGGACTTCAATTTTGTCCGTCTCGTCATCATGCCCCACATTAATCGGATTCAAAAGTTGCGTTTCCCGATTGTGGGGGATGCTAACATAACCGAGTTTCTCAGCATTGACGAAGGCCATCTAGACGCGCTAGAGTTTCTCGATATTTATTTTGCCAACACCAGAGACTTCCCCACATCGAACATTCCATTTGGACTATTTCGTCAATTTGGCGCGTTGCGCACTGCGCCAAAATTACGCACCGTTGTTCTGCGCCTGTGGAACAGCTTTTCGCCACTCGACATTCCACTTCCGTATCGCCAGCTCACATCCATTGATTTGGGATCGAGTCCATTGACCCCCGACATCCTCCTCCACATTTTACATCTCTGTACCAGCATCCGCCTCGAAGAGGCGTTCTTCCAAGTCCAGTTCATAGAACCCAGGCCCACATACAAGCCCAAGCTACCATCTGCTGTGACGATGCAAGCGCTTCGCAACCTTCGACTTAGGCTCCTTGATCCCAGCAATGATCCTCGCTTTTTTTCTCTTATCCACTTTCCGTCCTTAGAATATCTATGGATAGAAATGAGCAATGCGTTCCAGCAGTGGGACCTTTCTCTTTTTACTGCATTCTTGGACTCATCCTCAACTTCCCTCCACGAGCTACAAATGTCCGACTTTGCGCGCTATGCATTCGACGCGGAGCCGCTCTATCAAGGAAACGAGAATTCCAACATTCTACGTGCACGTCAACACTGGGATATCAACGGGGACGTAGACGACATTGAAGCACTCTTCGTCATGCTCCCCAATCTCGAGCGCTTGTACCTGCCTGTCGGGATACATATCCATACAGAAATATTGGAGAAGTTGAGCTCGTGCGCTCTCCTTCCCAGACTGCGTTTGTTGGAGCTCGGGAGTGATTCCTCGTCATTTCAGATTCTCGAGATGGTCAAACGCAGACACCTATACGTATTAGATGTCCTACTGGAACGCGCATTTGGCCAAAATAACATCCCGACGGAGATAGGCAATCTGTCGTCAATGCATACTGGGTTGATATCCTCGCTCGAGCACCTCGACATGCATGTTCCGATGTCTAATCCGACGGAAAAAACCATGCTTGTGAGAACTGCACAGGATCTCGCAAATAAATTTGGGTTGAGAATTTATATTCATGGCACTCCAATTCTTCCCTTGTCCATTATATAAACGATACCACAAGGTACTTATATGTTGGGTAGAAAGTAGGAACTGCAAGTATAATTCTTGTTCTAATCTTATACTGCCTTTTGTGGCTCGTACCACTGACCTTCGTTCTGGCAAGCTCCATCATCTCCTAATTATATCTGATAGAAGCGATCGTTATAGCCGCACTTCATCAGAAGATCACAACAGCGCACGAGTTTCCATGTATAATGTAATCAAAATAAGTCTGCGAAGTGCCGGACCTGTGCGCGGAGGAGACGAGCAGAAATAATCCTAATTGCCAACTCGCTTATCCGAGCATCATAGTCACCTGATGTCACGGGCGTCTATTCATATAGATACGTACACCAGGCCACATGCGGTGCTGGATCTTATTTGGAGGTTTAGTGCCATCAATTTAGCTTCTGGTGGTAAATCTTTGTTCTTACGACACCCAACGCTTCACCGTCGGCTCTTGACACTCTCACAGTATACAAAAGTACCAGACACTGTGCTGGGTTGTGTGTACTTCGGCGCCCAAGTGGCATCGCATTGTTATACGACCTTCTAGGTTCCGAAATTGAGGGTATGTTTTACGACTACCACAGCCTCGAGCTCAATAAAAGTATCTCTGTTGTCGGATTTATATCAACAGACATGCGTTTCTTTTCGTCTTCCAATTTCCCTGCTGCATTCCCTTGTTATAACCATGACTAGATAGAATCATTTGGTACTGAGAATTTGAGAGACGAACGTCGTGATGTATGTATAAACGTAGCGTTTTTCGGTAGTTCGTGGTTTGCATTAAAGTCAGACAGAAATAGAGCTGCAACCCTTAGTGTCTTCGGAAGATATTGACTCATATGTTAATACCGCACAGGACTTGTACTTTGATTGGCGAGATTTGTTCTCAAAATGGCAAAAAAATTGTATGCACCTTGAACCTTGCTGCCGTAGGTATTACCTTCATAAATGCGCCTCCTAATTTACTTCGTAATTACCAGCTCTCCACTCCCCATCGCAGCATGTCCAATCAGACTTCTAACTCTACACATAATGAAGTCGCCACGGTCAGCTTCGCTACGCACACGAACGATTTCAAGCTACATGGGGGGAAGATCACAGTGACCGTCGGAGACACATATACCGGGCACAACCCTCCCCCCCTAACGCCCAGCCCGGGGAGCGCTGTGAAGATCTCCATGTTTAATAATTGCACCAAGGTCGACGTCGACGGGGTCGAATGCACGATTACAGGCGGGAATGTGATTAACGATCTTCGAGATCCAGTAAATGTGAACGGTAACAACAACATCTTTTTCGCTCTATCGTATACTACTGATACCTACTTATGGTTACCCGTTCTGGTCGATTACAGACACCGCGGTGGTAAACAACGTTCGGGGCCCTGCTTTGGTTGTTGCCGCAGTCGCGAAGGACGAGGACGGATCATAGTTAGACTGTCGATTTTTTTCAGGTATTATTCTTGTTTTTTTTTTTTTTCTTTCTCTCTCAACACTGCTTTCACTCACTCTGCGCCAACAGATTTGTCCAATGCAGCGACTATATACTTCCGAACCGCATTATATTACTTCCAGGCTTCTTTTATTACATACTATGACTCTCACGATAAAGTTGCATAGCGCATGTTGATCCACGTTGTCCTAGAATGCAGGGCATGGGAGCGGTATTTGCCACTTACAAGCCATTTGTATATGTAGATCTACTGAATCATATTTCTCTTTTCTCCACTGTACATGTAGAAATTCTACACCAACCATAAAACCCAATTGCTTGACTTCAACCTGCGATTAATGTTCAAATATTTTTTATATTCATGGTTGAAACCCCCGCGGTCACCGGTTACCGCGGAGGCGATAGCTTCACATCGAAGCGTTGGCACACCTTTTCGGCACGAGCGAACAACACGCGTTAACAGGCATGAAGCAAAACCCTGTACTCGAGGATAATTCTTTCCTGCCCATTCATCGACTTCGATGACTTCTACGAGCCCTTCCTTGGAGTTTTTCGAAAATGCGACAAACGTCAGCATCCGTCGGGGAACATTTCATGTAGTTGGAGGCCATTCATACACAGGCGCCCATCCACCCCAAACTCCATCGCATGCAGCTAGGCCGACTCGGATTTCATTTTTCTCTGGCTCAAGCAACTTGGAAATTGACGGAGGGGAATATATTGCGGTCGGAGGTAACGAAATCATCGATCTGAGGCCGCCTGTCATGCCGATATACACTTGTGGGCAAACGGGTAAGTGAATGTTGCCGTTTACAAGCTAATCCACCATTTTAGAGTTTTCCAAGTAGAACCTGACCGCTATTTTGGAACAGAAATCATTCCACAACATTCAGGAGCGTGCTTAGAGGATATTCGCTCGTTATCCTCGGATACTGGTGCCAAAACCTTTTATTTTCAATTTTTAAACCTTATTAAACCCTTTCTTTCTAGTTGAATCTGGACGAAATTTGGCAGCACCTCTATCCTTGCACCTATGTCAACCATCCAGTCCGATTCTTCCCGCCGTTGAGGATGTCATAAAAGATGAGGATGATAGAAAGCATACGAGACCGCGAAAGAAAAAGCGTGGTCCATGTTGGTGTGCGTATCATTTTTCTTGAGGAGTAGATTGAGCTAACCGGAGCATGTAGTCTCCCGCTTCCACCCGAAGTGTCTTTGAATGAATGGGTTGATCAGACTTGGCCGTTCGCGTGGTACAGATATACTGCATACACCGTTATAACTATGATTGCGTACATGTTCTTTCAGCTGACACGCTGACATGTCAATCACTCGGCAAGTATTGAGTGAAGCATATGACCTGATAGACATTACGCGAAGCGAAGGAGGAGCACGCTAACCCTTGGGAGGCGAAAGATACACGTTTAAGTTCCCAAATTTTCCATTTCAGTTGAAAGACGCCCGGAAAGTGAGAGAGGGGGTGCAAGGAGCGTGGCGAAAGAAGTCCCGGAAAAGTCACGGAACGGGTCTATGAAGGCGGTCCTCCTTACACTGGGAGCTATGGGCATGTTGATGGGGGAAGGCGTCGAAGACGAGGGATTGGTCACAGATCAATTCATTGTTTGATCAAAGTCGCAGTCCCAACAAGATTGATCGAGAACGCAAGAAAATCACGAACGCGATAACTCAGATAAGGGCGACAGCGTCGGTGCTGATAATGATATTGATGTGATCACGAATGATAGTTGAACATTAAGAGATGTGGCGGCGGGATGTAGGTCATCCGTTTCATGCCACGTCATTGCATACACTTTCGATTGACGTCGAAGAGCGAAGGCAAAGGGGAGATGATAATAAAAGAAAAGGACAACTGTATAATTTTACGAGGTAGGGAGAAAACGGCGAACGACGAGCTAAACACGCGAATCCGGGTCGACCTCCTTGTGAGTCGCTACAATATCCCAGTCTCCGAGTAAGGATTTGATCGGATCTAATGCGAGCCTCAGAACGGGGTAATGTGCGGGAACGAGGTCGAGCAAATTGCATATCATGATACTGAGGACCAGCCTGCCGCAGAAGCGATAGCTGTGTTCAATTCGAGGGCCCGAATGTTTCAATATCGTGTGCGTGTGGATATATAAGTATACTTCGAGATACACTGATGATTGGGTGCCTTAAAGGGAGGCTGGGGCCAATGCAAACGCCGGAGTAGCGTGGCTCATTGCACAATCGTGGGTGGATCCGGTGGCAGCGAGCGTGAAAGGCGGTTGGTGATGCTGGACACATGTAGATGATGAACGCAGAATTGGCTCTGAACAAGGAGGGAGAACGAGACCGGGAGTGTTAGAGGTGGGATTTGAGGTCCCCTGGAACGAGCCAGTAAATATTGGCTGGTACTCCTTGGGTGTGAATCCCACAAGCAGGAGGAGGGCGCAGCAACATCGTAGATTGAGTGTGTTGAGTTGGCGGATTCAGAAAGAATGATGTTGATGTGGAGGGGTACTCTTCTAGGCATGCGATAAGACCTACAGTCGTTGGTTTTGTTCAGTTAGAGGAAAAGGTCCGAGCAATAACACGCACGAGTCAACATTTTATTGACGCCAATGCGACGTCGCGCGAAAGTCAGCGCTTCACCCGTCAGTGATCCATCGTCCTCCTTCCTTGTCATTCCAAGTTGCGGTCAGAGGTGACTCTCCTTCGCTGAGACTCGCCACGCACGATCGGATTGGATCGCAAGAGGAGAGGAGAGAATGAGATCTTGCTGTTAGAAGAAAATTCCAGGCTGCGACTGATTTCGGAGACGCGTCTGTCGATAAAATTTTCCTCCAGCCTTCATCCCATATTCAACGTCGGCGTAAGGATTCGGAACAAATCGGAGAGTATTGATAGCTCACTGTAATAGATCCGTAGCTGAGATGGATGCACCATTTTTAACCGAAGGCGGGAAGAGGTCCGTATGCCTGGCCGCCTGTAGTGCGTGCGCCCAAAGGAGCGACGGTTGGGTGTCTTGATAGATGATGGGGTTGATACAGACGTCTAGATCACCGACAATATGGCCAAGCGAGCAACGAGATTTCGAAGGACGGCCGAAGGAGGGCAACGTTGAGAAGGAGGGAGTCGCAAACAAGTCTATATCCTAGGCACGAGATGAAATTGTGCATTCAGCTTGAAGATCTAATCTGAGAGACACTCGAACCGTTGTTCAAAATTTAACTTTTATCAATGGCATTATACGATTCAGATGAGACGCATCGCACCCTCAGCAATGTATGTTCTCCTTCGTCATTCGAGCCCATAGATTATGGTCAGGTCGTGATTAGGGACAACCACTTCTCCATGTATTGAAAGATTGATGTTTTATGATGATCTGTCGCCGCGACTCATCACACGGAAGCACCGAGAAAAAAAAAGAGAGGAGCAGGTTGAGAACAGAACGCCGCCGCCCCTCACAGAAAAGCCCCGGGCCGCGAGTGATGGTTGCGGCTGATTTCGGCGATGCGCGTGCGTTCTACTGTTCGGCTCGGCTCCAGGACACAACCCCCCGCGCTCTACTAGTACCACCACCCGTACCGCGTCGTGTAATCCCCGTATATACAATTATGAATCCTGTAATCATGACGGAACATTAGGCTATAAAGTCACAATATATAGCACCTAGTGTACCCGCTTTTCGCATACGTCGGACGCCAGCTCTCCAACCGACTTCGACACAAAACGAAGATCGATATTCTGCGCATCGCGCTTCACCATATCTCTAATCGCGTCCAACTCATCCATCGGAATCGAATCGAGCGCGGCGCACACGATCGTGATAGTGTGAATAGGACAAGCTGGGCCAGTCGGCGCTAACCACCTATTCTCATGATCGAAAATGAGCTCAACTAAACGCTTCAGTTTATCTGCAGGCAAGCACAGCACGGCGTTGCCACGACTGGATTTTGGGATTAGCCGGGGGTACGTGAAGGCCACCATCTCTAGATGCCTCAGATTTGGGGCGTACATACACAGTGGGTCGGCCGTACACAGAGGTTCGCGGTCGTACTTCTTGCTTCCGAAACCCATAAATCCAGGTCCAAGCGAAAGTGTAGTGATAGATGGCATCGAGAGGAGGAGTGTGTGGATTTGGGGTGCGATTGTATGACTTCTCCATGCAGCACATCTAAATACTAAGGATAAAACATGCAGAGCAGGCAGAGAAACGCCTTCGAAAAGCGTAGTGATATCGCATTTGTTGTCTCTGCATTCTATTGTGAGGTTATAAAGGTAATTGAGGGAAATATAGATATCGAGGGATGTTTTATCGAGGTCAGCATCCATCGAATCGATGTCGAAGCATGCCCACTGCAAGCCAGATACCGCACGAAGAAGCGCATACCAGAAGGATAATGTCATCGACACACTCCGGATTGAAAGGTGGGTCGAAGTGGACCAACAAACGGGGTCAATTATGTTGTCGAGGAGGGAAAGATGTCCTTTCTCCGCCTGCAGATATCGAAGCTTGGATGGAGGTGGTATGCGACTGAGAACGGCCTGAGCATCAAAAAACATAAATCCTAAGACCGAGGACTCCATTCCGAACATCTTGCCTTCCTCGCTGGGGGAAAGTCGTATGGTTTCAAGATTCGGGCATACAATTGAACGTGATCGAAGTTCCGTCCACAAATACGGGTGAAGGTCCAAGTATTGCGCTTTAGAGACATATTTCATCATAAAAGGGATATATCTTTCCCAACGTACGAAGGGACGTCCGACGTCGAAGGGTGGGTACATGTCGTTATGGATGTCAATTGTAAGAGCTGGGGGAATTGATGATCCCTGATTGCGTTTCCACCACTTGAAGAAGTCGATATCTTTCCTGTGAATTTGGAGACTCCCTGCAGAATAATTTACCGGAATATACATGCGGAGTTCAGTCCATAACGTCGGGATGGATAAGGCAACCGTCCTCCAGAAGGAGCATACGTGTGTTAGAATTATAATTGGGATGATGCTGTTGCTATAAACAGGACGATAAGCCAATAGTGATGATGGCGGTGGTGGTGTGCACTGACAGAAGATGAAGATCTCCCGTAGAATGTCGTAGGGGATATTACTGATTGGGCTTGTGGCCATGGCGGAGATCGGTAGGAATATCGTACTGTACCCTTATATGGCGCCCGACGCTATTGTTCGGGTCTTTTGAAGCGCTTTCGGTCTGAAATAACTTTGTGGATCCATAGATCTACTCTTATTAATACAAGCAGCATCAGAATGCAGTTACATATAAAATGGAGGACCGTTCGTTGTATGTAGACCAATTGAGTAAAGATATATAGTGAACAATGAAATTTCTTCATGTCTCGCTGTTCTTATCTGTCCATGGTCCCTATACCATATCTAGAACTCATTCGACAACGCCTGCGAGAACGGAAGTGACGGGAATGAGCACTTCAATTTTTTAATTCATAACAGATTCAGGTGATGAAGGAATACAAGGTCAGCATCAAAAATCACGAGTGGGACCCGCTGATATTATGACGCATACAGAGAAGGCATTATCCACTGTATATAGATGTAATTGTAGCGTTCGAGATCATTCAAGGAGATGGGCCGCGAGTAACGTAAACGAAAAATCCGAACATGCAGGAAATAGTAATAATGTAAGGAAGCAATTGAATGAATGAAATATCTCGAGAGTTAAAAGTAAATAGAAACGCGAAAAGCGTGAATATATGTGTAGCAGAATGCAGCAAGGGATACGGACAGAAGCCAGAGTAAACTATACGCGAAGGGTTAATTTTAATTCGTCTCTGAAAATCGAAGAATGATTTTACAGGGGGAGGTTCAAGTTAATGATAGGTCTAAAATTCTAAGCATGGAGGATGATCGATGAGCGCTGAGCGTGCGCGCGGCACATTCTATAATGAAGCCAAAAAGGTGAATGACGCTGAGGGGAAGAGACGGCGGCTAGGGAATGAGTTGTAGGAGAGAATCTTGTCCAATGCGATCTGCAAGTGGTTCGGCCTTTCCTGAGCATGATGAATGAATCTTATGCGGGCGTCGAAGACGTCGCTGAATGTAAGATGGCGAAGAGTCTGAGTGCAGAAGGAAAAGAACACGCCGGCGGCATGCGGCCACGTTGCCGGAACTTCCCGCGCTGATTCCATTGGCTCCAACATTTCCCACAGCGCTCCTGTCGTTCGAACCCTCTTCCTCCTCTCTGTCTCAACCGACTTCGCTTGTCAAACGCCAACGACAGATCATCTCTACGCACTCGAGAATAACCACGGAATAGACGGAAACATATGCATTGACTATGTGCTGGAATGGCGAAGAGGAAGCTTGGGCCGTTGAAAGTGTGGGGTTTTATGTTTGAAGGGCTGAGGGTAATCCTATAGTGCTGCTCGAGAGGTAGGTATTGATCGTTCTATCTTGAATCGACGCAAATCTTGACGATAACCTGACTATTACATAAGTACCCTTTTATGCAGCTAATGTGCGTTCCTCGACTCACGGCAAGTAATAATGGCCTCTAGCCAGCACCTACGTACCTGGTATGCGCACGCCTTAACCGTCCACCGAAACCATTCATCGCGTACTCACCCATATACCTGCCTGTTTCAGCTCGGACACATATGCCATAGACACTACCTATCCCTTGCTATTCCTTACCACCACCCCGCCGTCGTCGATCCTTGGATCTCTCACTTCACGGCCCCTCCACGGCCCGGTCGCCTATTGATCCTCATGTGGACATCCGACATTCAACTTCGACCTCATTCGCATGTTCTTCCTACATTCGCCCTCGTCGTCGTCGACCTCACAACTCGAATTTCATACGTCGCCGGTGCACTTGTTCGTCGTCTATCGAATGTTGACGTTTGTCTTCGGCATGGGACTCAAATATACAGATTCTCTCCTCTCCATGCCTCCTCTCCTCTCGACAATATCATTACCTTGGCGCGATCTCGACCCAGGTGTATCCGCGTACGTACACGTTTACACAGTATATGCGAGCAACACTGACCGAAAGGGAGCGTTGGTGTCCGAATCGTCCCTTGTTCGATGTCATCTTTCCATCCGAGTGAGAATAGTAATTGAGCGCGAGTCGCCCGGCGGCTTGACGTTGTCTCCCATGACCCACATATCAAAATTTATAATTCACTCTCACCGTTCAGCGTTCGATGCTCAAAGCTCAGCGCTCAACGATGCTCCGAACTCGCCGCCTATTTATTTGATCCCTCAATCCACCGTCTATCATCCCTCTCATTTCTGCGTCTTGAGTGATCCTATTCTGATACCACTCCTGTCCTTTGTTCTTCGGTAGTGGTACCTGCGCACTTCGTTTCATCCTTCGAGTGTATTCTTATCCGAGTCTTCATTTTCTACAAAACATGCGCCCTACGCCCTCGAATTTTGATTTTTCTCTCGTCAAAAACTCGCAGCCGTGGCTCCTCTGCTTTCTCGACCAATGAGGATGCGTCAGACTCACGTTCCGTCTTTTAGCCTAGTCTCGAAACAACCTCATTGTCCAAGCTCTCCCCTTGAGACTTCAGGATCTTCGTAATCGTATGTTCCCCCCATGCTGTACGTATCATTTCGTCCTCATTTACGTGGTCGGAAGTCGTCTAGCTAATATCGAGCAACCTATTTGTGACTCTTCACCCTCCCTCTGCCTCTCTACTTCCGCCTCCGCCTTCGGGGGCGCATACTCGATTATACTGTATATCTGAGTCTACGCGCAAGAGGCCCAATCTTTTCAACGACTCGAGGCTCGTTAATGTGTTTCTTTCCCTAAAATCATTCAGATGGGAGTTAAGGCTCCATTTCAAGTCGACGACACCCTAGGAAATCAACCTTTAGCTAGCCTGTCTTCAGTTCGAACTGATCGAATACTCATAGCTCTCTTCCTCGCCTTTCGGTTGCGCATCGTCCAGATCTTGGAACGACTAAGTTCGTCGCTCGACTCTTGGTGGAAAGAGCGTGCGTGTAAGGCCTACCAATGGTGTGATCAGACTAAGCGCTATTGCAGTTATGCATCTACGAAGCAAGTCGAGTTAATTCATTATTCCTTCCTTCCTTCCTTACTTTCTTTCTTTCTTCATTTGCTACGATGACAGCCAAGAAAAATACAGAGTATTATATTTGTTGTTGGTCTAGATCACGGTGCAAGCCAAATATGTAGTTCTACAAATACATATGGATCAATTGCATACCATGCTTTGCTAGATGGTCAATTGGAATAATAACATATTTGTTGGGACTGTCCTCCCTACTCAAAGTGCTATCAGAAGAGCGTAAGTTGTCTGGATCGGAAGCGGATTGCAATTTGAAAACAACCGGCTTCTTCGTTGGTAGTACTGAATATGCGCCCGTACTCGTCCTTTTCCCCGCAGGTTCAGAGCAATTGAGGGCGACTGCGATACATGTTGGCATAAAACGTATGCTTGGTGTAGGTGTATCCATCCCTCCGGGGAATGAGGAAGGATGGTAGTGGTGGTGCTCAATATTAAAAACGGCGAATGTCAATTGTGACGATGGATTTAACGGGCTTGGGTATATGTCAGGCCCAGAAACACTTTTCTCCAGTAAACAAAAGGTGGTGGGTACCTTTGACCTTAATGGCGCCATAAATTGTACAGTGGCTCCATAATCACCTAAAAATGAGTAGTGATGGACATTGGATGTGATTGACACTCCAGGCATCAAGACGACGGGAATGCGAATGCCTCTTGGCGTCAAGATCAGAGGTTTCAGAGGCATGATGTTATGCAGTGATGTCCCTGTCGAGCGATGAATGTATTCCTGTGGGCTTGGTGGAAGAAGAGTTTGATGGCGCCTGAAATCGACAGCACAATTGAGCAAATCCAATGTGCCTTTCAAATTCGACTTCATGATGTCTTCCAGAAGGCGATGAAATGCGCGGGCAGCACCCTCGCCATAGGCGATTGGTATACTGACGTTAAAGATACCCATCAGAGAGTACGCCATATCTTCTTCACGCGTCACTTGTCGAGACGCCGCCCACTGCATCCTACGGGAGAAGGGGATGGCGAATATATGTTGGAGCTCTGCATATGATATAGTAGTCGCCTGTTCAATGAGTTTTGAAAGCCCCTGTTTATCATCTTCCGCTTCTCTGTTCAGTACATTCCAGTTATAACCATAGAATTTAAGGCGTTTGCCTGGATTCTCACTGTCTTTTGACATCAGGCAAATTCCATCTAAAATTATAACTATAACCACTCGCAAAATTTAATCTTTTGATAATGAAGAGATCCGAAGTCGGTTAGACTCGGATGAGATGATGGGGGGGGGGGGGGGGGGGGGGAGGGGGGGATGAGTGGGGACGTGACTCCGTCAACATCGTCCTGAGTTCTTCGTCCAAGAGTGAACGGCGGTCCGTTGATGGGTGTCGTAACGTGAGCGTAGGGTCGTGAGTACGCGAGGTGAGGTGCGCTACGGTGCGCCTATGCGATCGTCCATCCGCGCCTGCCTTTCCACATCGAACAAATCCAACCACCTTGTCAAATTGTACACATCAGCGTCGCTCTCTCGCATAAGCGTTCCTCGCCTCTCCTCGGCGCTGGGCCACAATCGTAGCTGCGCTTCCGAGGCTCTTGACGTGCCGCGTTCCTTTCTTAAGTGTCATGCACGCGCCGGGCTCATGCTGTGTTTCCTTGGCGCATCCCGTCGGTGTTCACCCCTCCATCTCCATCTCTATCATCGCACAGCGTCCTCGCCGCCATGGTATCGTCGCCTGGTAAGCATTATTACGACTGTCGCCTTCTCATTCAGTTTTTCATTCTCATCTTTTTCTTATCTAGTCCTACCTCGCTGATGATGTCCTGACTACTCGTATTATACTGCTTTGCTTTCGACGATTGAATGATTCCGGAATTATCGATCTTGTCTTTATCTGGTGAATTGCCTTGCTAATACACCTAAGGCTCCCACGTTAGCCTGTTTAGTAACGGGCATGATCGCATCAGTTCAAACCTGTTACTAAACAGGGTTTTACCCAAATTCTCTTACCCGTGGAGATTGGGCTCGATATCAATTGGACTTAGCCTTGTCCCGTCGCTGTTGCCGCGCATCACGTGTGTGCTTAACGCGTCGCGCGACGTGTACGCGTTGGAACAGAGAATGGCCTATACCTCAGGCTATTCTCCTCTGTTCCTCTCGTAAGTTGGCATATAGTTGTATAGGGTGTATTTAAGTATATATATGGCTTTGATTATGGGAAATACCTAGTATTATTTCCCAAAAAAGCGGA
>MU155438.1:0-37970 GCA_015484465.1 Pholiota conissans
AACGTGGATCACGCGTTAAACACGTTGTCAAACACTTGAAAAGAAAAATCTTTGTCGACTTTGTTGCCCATTTTATATATATGTGGTCGTGCGGAAATGGCAACCATTTTGAAAGAAAATAATATTTCAATGGTCACATTTGTTTGAAATTTAAGCTGCACTTGAGAATTCCTTTCAACTTTAAATTTTTACCAACATTGAAGCGACCTTACAACGTTCTCAATCACTTTAAATGCTAGAAATTTATATACAGTCAAAGAAACTTAAAATGGGCATTTGTTTTCAATGCGCGCTATAATTTAATACATTTGTCAACAAAGTTGATTCACGTGGAAATGCCTTTTCAATCCCAAAAGTCCCGATGTGTCGGCTCAAAGACCAATGTGACGCATGACAAGAGCCATTGGTCGTATTTCTACAGTATCTTTTCATTCCTTGAGTCTTTCCCCATTTTACCATCGCCAAAGCGCTTTCTCATACTCCAAGTTACATCTCATCATGACTTTGAAACTGATATAGACTAAAGTTCTGTCTTCGTCCTCATCGCCTGAATCGCATAAATCGCTCGAGGACGCGCCTGGGAGTGTTCGTGTCATACGGACGCCGTAATGGGGCCGTGGGAACGAGAGATCGGTGCGCGGGGCCGATGAACATGTTGCTGACGTGAATTTTGGGCGCGGCCGTCGTCGCTGTCTCTTCCCTCCCTCCATCTCCATGTTCCTGCTCGCATGTCGGCCTCGACGATAGAACTCCCCCGCATCCGCCGTCCACCACCACTTGCCGCCGTGCGCTTCTTCACCGAGGAGGATGCGCCCACGTCGCCAGAAGACCCGAGCGACCCGTTCCCGCATACGACGTCCTATGCGGATGAGCTGCTGACGATCCAGCCGCAATGGCGCCGCGAACTCTTCCAGCTCATGGAGCAGGCGACGTCGAGCAAGGCTGCCTTTTTTCTGAACATGTTCCTGACGTTCCTCATCCTGTTCTCGGCGCTGGTGACGGTGATTGAAACGGTGCCGGCGGTGCACTCGATTTCGACGCGGGTGTGGTTCGGGGTGGAAACGACGGTGGTTATTCTGTTCACCGTGGAGTATATTTCGAGGTGTCTAGCATGGAGTACGACATGGTCAAGTCTATTTTATTGGATGATTTGTGCGTCGTTTCTTGCTCTTTGTTCAAGTCGCCGACTGATACTCTGCGCAGCTTTCTATGGGGTTATAGATCTACTTTCGGTGCTACCATACTACTTAGAACTATTGTTACAACAGGATACTGTGAGTCTAAAGAAATCGTTTCCGTTCTTCGTTGACATTTGTAGTCTGTATATTTTCGATTTTCAATCCTTCGAATGTTTCGTCTTCTGCGTGTCTTCCGACCGTTCCGCTACAATCATACTATCCTACTGTCAGTCCATGTCGTCGTCCTTCAGATATCTTACTGATTACATTCCAGCACGATTGAAGTCATGTACCTCTCCGTTCGCCGGTCACAACACGCGCTTTTCGCTATTGGTTTCTTCGTCGTCATGATTCTCACCGTTTTCAGCACACTATTGTACGTCTTTTCTTCGCCGAATTTTCTCCATTAGCTCATCTCTGTCTAGATACTTTGCAGAACGTGGTACATGGGACGACCTCCTCGGAACATTCATCAACAACGACGGAGATCCATCTCAGTTTTCCGTGCGTCTTCTCCAACGTGACCTCTTACCCTACTCTGCTTACACCTCCACAGTCCATCCCCGCTGCAGCCTGGTTTGTCCTCGTCACCATCACAACAGTCGGCTACGGCGAAATCACCCCACGCTCCTTCCTCGGGCGCCTCATCACCCTCCCCATCCTCGTCTTCGGCCTCCTGCTCATCACCCTCCCCTCCTTCGTCCTCGGGCGCGAGTTCTCTTCCGTTTGGGAGAAGATGATGCGCGATCGCCGGGAAGACGACCCGTCGTTCAACGAGCAGCACGAGCACGCGGACAGCCCATATACGCCTGTCGATGAGCGACGACGAAGGGCGGCTGAAAGAGGTGATTTGAGAGTTGAGCAGCTGCCTCAGTCAGCGTCTTTTTCGCCTGGTGGTGGGGCGATGCATACGGGAATGGGAACGGGGATGGGAACGGGAACGTACCCTCCACCTCCAAGAACGCCCGCGACGGGCCGCGACCTCAGCAACATGAAGCTCGCGCAGAACCAGACGGAGCTGAGCAGGCAGATCGAGGACCTCGCATCGACGGTGGAGATACAAGGGCGCTTGCTAGAACGCCTTTTAGAAAAACTGGATGGTGGGAGAACGACGTCTGGGGCGCCTGGTGGGGGTGCGGGTAATGCGGGATTGAGGGCTAGAGGGAGTTTGGACAAAGGGGATCGTGGGCCGCGATAATCAGGGATCTTTCATGGACTGATATTTATGATGGGTTATTGCTATTATTCGCTCTCCTATCGAACCCGATGTGGATGCGATGCGAGACGTTATGGTATTGCTAGCTTTCTAGTGAGTCACTTCACTTGTTTATTTAACACCGTTTGGCTTACATATGCGTTAACGTATAGAAAATATGTATCTATTCTATATAATCTGAATGTCTTTCGTCTGTTTCGTGACCTCAAGTTAGCGAATTACCCAACCAGTCTAAACTCCGTCTTCCCTCGATCGCTCTCCACACACTGTTGACTTTCTTCTCGGTCGATGCTATGAGCTAGAGGGTAGAACTGGCGTCGAGATGGATTGAAGAGAGTATGGTGCTGATGTTGAGGCGCATATATTGTCATAAATGATAAGGTGCTCTGGGTATGTTTCCATTCGATCTATCTGTGTGGTATTAACGGGGTACTGCTACTTTTTCCGCTTCCTCCTCTCCTGCATACGTCCTTCATGCCTTTCGCAACACTCTGCTCCTAAACCTCACACACTCCGCTTTCTACCTTTTATGCGCCATTATCATTATCATTATCGTTATCGTTATCGCATCGCCGCATATTTTTTTGGCGTGCCCTCTCGATCTGCTCGACACGCTCTCCCGCACACGCATGCTGAAAATACTAAAATCGATCCCTCCTCAGCCCTCTATTAACTCGTCGTTGCGCTACCGCAATTTATGCTCCTCCGTGGTTCCACCGTCGGCACCTTTCACTTACGCTGCGATTTCGTCTTTTGTCGATATAATCATTTCATTTATGCGGACAATTGTACATATTCCTCTCTTATCTACAATCTCAGGGCTCCTCGTTTCACTTTCACATCGCTTCATTGCCGTCTTGTCACCCCCCATAACCGTCGCTAAAAGCCGCTTCGTCTGCGTTCAATTTCCATTGCCCGTTGTAATCATTCATAACTTGCCTGTTGACGTTGTTGATTTGTATATTCAGTGCATATATATGTGGTCTTCGTTTTTCACGTCTACATTTCACATTGCTAGTTCTAGACGACGTGTGTGGTAAATACGGTTCGAATATGGCCGTTCAAATGCTCATGTCTCGCTTTCTATCTCTCCTTCGCACGATATGTCATGAAGTACCGCGGAGCGAGCATCGCGTATCTTTACCTCAACAAAGGCCTAGACCAAGTACCCCGATCGCGCTATACATAGGCATCCTCGAGACCCCGCAATCTCATGTATGTACCCCTTTGTAAACCTAAAATCTGCATTCAAAATAACACACGGAGATCGTGAGGGTCAAGACCGCTCTTGGTATGTACCCCGGCGCCCGATTGACCTTAAAACCCAAAATTAAAGCATGACTATATAGAATTCAAGAACCGCGGATTTTTGATGGACGGAATGAGGTACGGGGGCGGGGTATTTTAAGGACTCATAGCTTTGGAAACACTTACCGTGCCTTTTGACTTCGTAATAGCGACTTACGAGGGTAGGTATTAGGACGGGAAGGACTAAGAATAGTGTTGGATTCGTTGAATCGATTACCTTGGAATGATTCAAGGAGGGTAATGTGATGCGCGACGATGTGCCGGGTAAATGGGACTCATAGTGAGGTTCAACACAATACCATGATCCTTCGAGTTACCTGAAAAGCTTCTTTGGGATTGGCAATGATAGATATTCGATATTGAAGTATTTGCATTTCCACGTCGAGTACTAACTGGACTTTCGTTATATTTAACTGCGATAGATGAAGACGCCAAATGTCAGATTAATATGCCTCCCAACGGCTATTGTGACGTCAAACATCAATAGTTCAAATCATCTATTCGCTTGTTCTTGTTCTGTATTTTCGATCTTCGTTTAATTACCATATGAGTTGGTTGCAAATAATTTTCAAATTTTCTTTCCCGTTGCTCTGAGGCAGATATTTCTTCTCCCAATCGACGAGTATGGTGTTGAGTAACGAGGTATTCAAGTCCTCTGAGGGGTGTGCGGCGAAAAAAAGTATGAACGTGAATGATCTAGCTCCCGAATTCGCGACATTACTGAGCGTGTCGTCGAATTTGCTCCATGCCTTAGAGGAGAACATCAAATGTGGGCTTATCGTCGAATTATGGTCAGACGGAAGATAGAGCTTGTCGCTGAAGATTAATGTAAGTTGAAGATTGTTGAGCTCGTGCTCAGTCAGGGGAGGAAGTGTGCGTAAGAGTTCACAGATTTGTGGTAAAGGATCTGCACCAGATTTCACGTGTACGGCAAATTGGCATTTCTGAAGATGACGAAGAAAGCTGAGGTCATATAGCGCCCCAAGCCTCGTAGATACGTCAAAATCTGACAAGAATAATGACCATTAAGACTAAGGTCATCATCATAAGAGTATTCAACACGTACCAGCGTCGAGGCATAGTGTTTGTACTGAATTGGCGCATACGTCAAGAAGCCGCCGAACTAGCATCACTTTTGAATCAGGATCGACATCGGTGCCCATATCAATGCTAGTCACCGAGAGCATTTTCAAGGCGCTGAAATCGAATATTTCTTTGTTGAAGATGTCGATCACCGAAGGATTGCACTCCATGATGGCGAAGACATCCAGTTTAGATCGGGGAAAATAAGACGTGCTGTCCTCTGCTTCTAGACGATCCTCTGATGACTTGAAATCCACAAAAACCACGTTTCGAGTGTCTAACTCGCGCAGGTTGACAAATCGCTTGATGGTACTAATGGGAAGGACGACCCTTGAGTCGCCATCTGAAATACGTGTGACGGCATGAAGGATAGACGTGGGCGCATCCGTGATATGGGTTAGGCCGTTAAAGACCTCGGAATATAGGGATCCTGGATGTTTCCAGAAAGAACCGATGCGCAGATGAATTTCTGTCGGTGGGACGAACATGTTTACGGCGCGTAGAACGGCGAGCAACGGAGGGAATTGGAACATTCCTTCGCTCATGGAATCAACCTCGAGGTTGATAATCCGAATGTATGACGCCAAAACCGAATTTTCATCTATCAGGTTTTGAAGATGACTGACCCGATGGTGTGTCGACAGGTGAATGATAGAGAAGAGACGCCGTTGATAATGTGCGCGAAGGGACTTGCA
This sequence comes from Pholiota conissans, assembly GCA_015484465.1. Lineage (NCBI taxonomy): Eukaryota > Fungi > Basidiomycota > Agaricomycetes > Agaricales > Strophariaceae > Pholiota > Pholiota conissans. The sequence goes on from MU155438.1 coordinate 5,481, forward strand.
GGTCGAAGCCATGGCGCGATAGGTATTGTTGGGCTCTGAGACGAGTGGATCAGCTGTGTTTCCATTGTCGAAGAATGTGGATATCTCTTCAAGCAATTCCTCTGGTAAATCGGGTAAGGTCGCCATCGACATCTAGTCAAGATAAAGATGGAAGAGAACGAAAGAGTTGTAGTCGTGGGAAATGGAAACTGCTGTTGTCACCCAGGACGATTCACACCGGCTCCGCATTTGAAACACATCATTGCATTGGACACCTTGGTCCTCTAACTTTCTATGACTAAGTGACCTTACAGAAGAAAATTCCTGATGTTTCTGTATCTCTTTTGCGGTGGTACATGAGCATGACTTCACCAAGAATGGAGCGCCGGCTGCACTCGAGTGATACGATATTATGTTGGATCTGATGAAAAGAGTAGACGCGAGAATATTTATCTATATCTCATTCGCCTTTCTTTGTCTCTGTAGAGTAACATCATGTTTTGAAAACCTTCGTTCTCTATTTTGATTAGAGTAGATGACAACGCGCATTCACAGAGACTACCATATAAATTGCTTGAAAACAATCTCCAAATTCCTTTTTCCACTACTCCGCGGTAAATACCTCTTCTTCCAATTGATAAATAAAGTGTTTAACAGCGACCTGTCAAATCCTGCTGCAGGACGAGCAGAAAACAGCAGCGTCACTTTGAAAGGTCGAGTTCCCGAAGCAAGAATCCATACGAGCGCGTCATCGAACTTGCTCCACGCATCAAGGTATAATATAAGATGTGACTGGGCCGAATCGTCTGTATCAGGGAGAGCGGAAAACCTGTCCTTGAATCGGAATGTGAGCTGGAGGTGTTGGAGGTTATGTTCTGGAAGAGGAGGAAGCGTGCGGAGGAGATTGCTGAGCTGGAGCACAGGATTGGCACTGGCTACCGTGCGGATCAAAAAGTGACATTCGCGGAGATTGGGGAGCAAGCTGAGGTCGTAAAACGTTCCGAGCGCAGAGGATGATGCGAAATCTAACACACAAAACTTTTTATTAAGGGCACATCATCTAAACATAATCCACGTACCAGCGTCAATGTGGAGCACTTCAACTGAACGTGCACAAGTATCAAGGAGCCGACGAGTCATGGCCACCTTCGAATCAGGATCGGTTTCGGTACCCATATCAATATTGGTCACCGATACTCTCTTGACGACGCTAAGATCAAATATCTCCTCGCTCAAGATCCTGAGGACCGTAGGATCGCAGTGGCTAACATCCAAAACATCAAGCTTGGGGCGGAGTAAATGCGATACCCTGTCTCCCTCTGGAACAATTCCGGATGCCTTGGAAACGACAAAAAGCATATTGCGAGCGTCCAACTCGCGAAGGTTGCTGCAGCGTTCGAGGACAGCAATGGGAAAGAAAATGTCAGATAGTAAATGATCGTAAATGCGCGTCACAAAGCGAAGGAAAGATGTGGGCGCGTCGCCAATGTGTGTGCATGGATGGGAGGTGTTGGTGTTTAAGGACTCCACACGTGCAGTGCTAAAGTGCAGATGAATTTCGACGGGAGGGCTAAATGTGTCGACGGCACGCAATATGGCGAGCAAAGGAGGGAATTCGAACATACCCTCGCACTTAAGGTCCACGTCGAGCCTGATAACGCGTATATAAGACGCTAGTAATGGGTTATCCTCTATCAGATCCGCAAGATGGCAGACCCGCATGGGCATTGCAAGATGAACGACAGAGAAGACGCGCGGTTGAAAGTGGGCACGAAGGGCTTTGCACGTCGACACCAGGGCGCGATAGATATCGTTGGGCTCGGATGAACTTGTAGAAGGATCGGTCGAATTGGGATCGTAGAAAAACTCCGCTATCTCGTCCAGCAGTTCTCCTGGTAAATCAGGCAAAGACATTGGGAGGAGATGGAAGTGGGTGAAAAAGTTGTAATCGTGCGAACTTGTTTTGATACCGTTGCGAAGAGCGCGGGACGCCGGCAATATCTATGTATGTAGCGTGAACTAAAAAATCCCAGATGGCCGAATCTGCGCTGCGAGATGCAATTCAAGGTACTTGCATGCCGTCAACCTTCGGATTCTTCGCCAACCCAAAAATTATTGGAGTCTTTCCCTCGACTTAATGTTCTTGATTAGGCGACGAGGTTCTGATGTTCGACGGGTAAATATACTCTAAATACATTGATTGTATAACGAGGTCAACGTGCGGGAGAACGTAAGATATAACTTATGAATATCATCACTTGTCATCGAGCGAATAGAAAGCGCACTGCTAGGTATCCGCATATATGCGCTTTCGCCGCCCGCGTACACTTCTTCAGTACCTCTCCACGCATTATTGCATCGGCTCCCCATAACACCTCTGCTTGATGGGCAGCGTCTACTACACTTTCCCTCTTGCGATCGAATCGGTTATATAGATATGGAAAGGCCGCCGAGACGCATGGGTTGTATAGAGACATCGAACTTCGGAAGAGGTAAGATGAATGGCGTAGAAGAACAATGGAGGAGCGTACCACCTAGCCGCAACCACTTAAGTGCATGCTCTTCCTGCATGACTCCAAAAGAACCGAGAGCCATCGCATCGAGAGTTTTTATGAGCGAGACTGAATGTCGCGAAGGGTTCACTGTATAGTTCAGTAAGTCGTCCAGAAGAATAGATGATAACGCACTGCTTGGAGCCCACGTGTGTGCGCTAGCCCATATTCACTTCCTCATCGTCAACATCTATCCGGCCGCTCCCATCGCGTCGACGTGGCTCTGAATCCAACTTCCGCCGTAATGTCGTCCCTTATTAAGACTTGAGAATAAGGGAGAAAAAGACCCCGGTGCGTGGTAGTCTTGCCTAATAACTGAATTGGAGTCGAAGGGCATCGATGAAGGGATGGCGAGAGGGAGGGCCCAAATGCTCTAGAGAAATGGAAAGCTTTAGCACCGCTGTAAAAAACCGCCATACTACTGACCTCAAAGAAGATAAGGGAAAGGACGAGTGATGCTGGACAAATGGTGAAGACGCTGGACTGTACCGAATGTATTAGCCTATTATTCAACTTGAAGGCGTCTTGAAATAGTGGAGGATAAGTGAACAGTTTACGTGTGTTGGCATAAACGACTGCACATTCGAGAGGAGCACAGCGACACGACTAATCCCATGTTGAAAGTCACCCAGCGCGAGACAGAAGCGCGCTTGATGTGCTAGACATACGTGGACGAATTATGCGGGGTGTACAATAAGGGCATCCATCGAGACGCCGGATTGCTCGGAGACATAGCTTCGAGGTTGAAGGCAACGGGGACGTGGTTCGGATTTCGGTGACGCAGCACCGGCCCCGCCGCGCCGTTCATCCCGAGACGCGCACGAGCCATCAATTCCAATTCCCTTTCGTCATCGTTCGCGTTTACGCCCAGCCGCCCCGCGACGTTGACATGTATCGTCTCACTCATCCTCCTTTCAAACCACCATGTCCAGCCTCCTACCTCCCATACTCCTAATATTATTGACGCTCATCCAACCGTCCTATGCCCAAATTACACGACATAGAAGAGTAACAACAGGAAGAATCATCGCAGGCTGCATAGTCGGTGAGTCACCTTCGCATTCCATCTACAGAGTTCATACGAATTCGCGCACACATTACCCTCAGGCGGGCTTGCAGCTGCCCTCTTCATTGTCCTAGCCATAATGATGATACGCCGTCGGAGACTTCGTGCTCGCCCATTCATCCCCGTAAACACCGAGAACGGCACACATACGCAGTATGGGCGCCATCCTATGTTCGGATGGCCATGGCGAAGCAGGAATCGAAACATTGCTCAGACAAGTTCGACTTCGCAGATGGGACAATACGCGACTCAAGGAGCGACCCACAGCACCGGCCCACAGCCTCCGCCTCCCGTGCATCCATCGTCGCCGCCCCACAATCCCGAGTATCCGGCACCGAACGACCCTCTTCCTCCACCAATGTACGGCCAGAATGGTCGGAAATACTCTCCGGTACGCTACTCATCTTGTTTCATATCCCCATCTTCAATTATCCTCAATCTTTCATCCCAGCCCACAGAACCTCCTCCAGCGCAAAGTACCAGCACTCAAGTACCTTATGATCCAGTATGTCATACCCTAATCACCTCTTGAGCGACTGTTTCATTGATTATGTCACTCGTAGCCGCCAGGTCCTCCACCCGCTGCCCACGTAGCCGAACAGCAGGACCAATTCGTAGGTGGATTCCGACTCTAATTGTCTATAACACCTGCTTTCTTCGTACGTACATACTTAATCAACCTTCTATTCTTTATCTTTATTTTCTATTTCTCCTCGCAATCCTGTAATCCTTAGCCAATATTGCGCGATGTATAATATCCAATTGTATACCAAGTTAACAAGAAGTCGACGTATCTGAATCTGGGAGGGCTTCATCTTCTGGGAAGTGAATTACCAACCGGACCATTACACTGACAACAGGCATATTCACGCCGCACGCACGCTTTATTCTTACATCTCGTGATTAACCTAAATACGTCAAAGTCCACCCCTCCGAAGTTTGATATACGGATTCCATCACCCCCCGACGCCTCGAGAACGGCCCCATCTTCCCCGTACACGTCATCCAGGCTAACTTCCTCTAATCGGTATCTCTAACGCTAGTTTATGCGTACGTTCTAATGAGTTGGAAATCTCCGTACCACGGTCAGAAGGCCCCGATCATACCGAAGTATGGAGCAGGTGGAGACGCAGACTAAGGACAGAGACTTTACGCTCTATATCATGTTAGAATTTCTCCATCTTACATATTGCAAAAAAAGATGGGATAAGTAATCGCGTATGTAAATATAGCATGTACTACATTAGCGCCCTCAAGCTTCAAGACTAATATTGCATGAAATCACCGATCATCGAGGCGACGTTCTATTCTCGGAGATCATAGTAAGAAAACAAGTAGTTAGTTGCACAATATTTATTATAAAATACATACGTTACCAGAGCACATATCCGGCCAGAATAACACTAGTTCTACGAATCACTGGCAGCGAACGATGAACATGGAGTCTATCAATCAGAAGTGCCATCACGAGTCTCCTCAATTACGACTAAGAATTCCTTCTATACTTCAGAAGGAATGGATTTACTTATATTCTCGAAGAGAGTAAGTAAGCACGAAGGGGTTTCGCTCGAGACGAAATTCCGACTCCAAGATTCTCGCATCTAGACGTAAGAGAATTATCAACGGAGTCATGAAGGTAGAACGACTTCATCTCTGTATAAAAGGTAGAAGCAACGTCGCTTTTTCATTATCTGAACTTCAGAACCAAGATACACAATGTACAGCGCACTCTCCAGTATCGTCGCTTTCTTCTCCTTGCTTTCCATCGTCACTGCGACAGCGGTCATCAAGCGTGCTCCCGAAATCGAGGAGCGTGCAGGACGTACCTTCATCGGCTATAACGGGTTCAATGGGACTCCTCGTCCTCCTCAGGCAAGCGGAGGTGGCGAGCTCGGCGCCGTCTTCTATGTCGCAGATGTACGTCAAATCTCCCAAGTAGTATACTATACCACCCGACTTATCACCATGTATCATAGGCCGTAGACCTCGCCAAACTCTTCGCGCACGGCGCCGACCCATCCAAAGACTTCATCTGCCTCATCCACGCCGACAGCACCGAATGGGCCCGCATACCCAAAGCATGGGTCCCCCAACGCATCCTCTCCCAGGGCGGCAATGCCGTCAATGCCTTCTCCCCTGGCACCGTCGTCTTCGCGCCGCACACCAACGCCGGCCTCCCTGCCGGCTCGCCTGCACACGTGTACCAGTTGGGCGTCCGTCAGGCGCAGATTTCGAGGCTCCAGCTTACGGCGGATTGTAAGCCGAAAGCGACCTTTGCCAAGGATCATAGTACTTTGAATTATCCTAGCTTGGATAAGGCGTGGAACATCCAGCACCCGGCATAATCATTAGTAGTCTATACTTCGAATAGGCTTTGCTACTCATGTTTGTTCAGATCACTTTTTTTTCGATGAGTTTGATGTATTTTGACTGCCAAATGTGCCGCAAGAATACACCTTTATATATGTAAATGAAATGTTGTTGTTTTCGATCATTCTAAAGAAATAAAACCAAAAAGAGATTCCAAGTACTACTATTAGTAGCTCTGAGTCAATGTAAGCATATAACCATAATCCAAATTTGAACGTATATCAAATCAATAGTTCTCGAGAACCGGCTCCGAAAAGTGCGCGAGTAGGAAGGATTGAATTTTCGCATCCTCAGACAACTAAATTTACGTCTTGAAACATTCTCTCCTTTGATTCCTCTGGAGCTGGAGTTGAAGCTGTGGACAATATTTTGGTTAATACCAGTCCCAATTATACTTTTGGGAAACATAACCAGACATACTTCATCGCGCTTTCCCCACTTCCTGAGAAGCGGCGGCTGCATCCGTCTCCATTATATCAGAATGAGACGTGGAATGCGGCACAAACTGGATGCCAGTTGCACGATGCTCGGACGCTATGGAGAACTTGTTCTGACTTTGAAGTGTGGCGACCTGGGCGACCATTACAGTGGTGGATATGCCCTATACAGGATCACCCGAATATAAGTCACATTTAAACCATGGGGTCGAATTCTTGGAGAATAATCATCCTTACCGCCAACGGGAACGCAATAATATTCACCCACGTAGCGAATGCATAGTGGCATATTCAATGCTTGGCCATTCTGCATCAATACGCCTGCCAGGCCCGTAGTTATCAGCGCCAACGCGTATACTGCCCCTGATTGGACGACTACATCGACGATATGGTAGAACTTTGTCGTGTTGATGGCTTGTATTTTGAGGAATGAGTGGATGCGGTATGCGATGAGCGTGGTGGTGATAATGGTGGTGCAGGATGCAATGAGGAGGGATGAAGATGCGAGGTTGTTGAGCCTGTTGAGGATGGCTTGGGAAGCGGCAGTTTTGGGGATGGATAAAGCGGCGAAGGAGTGTACTAGCATTAGGACTTGGGAGTAGGACCGAAGAGATGAGCTTATCCCAATGATAATGACATTAAAAATATGGCATACTTACCACCTTCTGCGAAGGTGAGAAGAAGAGGAACGACTATGACGCGGAAGGAACGATTCCACAGGTTATAGCAGCGCCAGATCTACGCAGATTAGAACACAATAATATCAGTACTGAAATTCCACAAAAATAAAAGGAGCGCCCACTCACAAGTAACCCATCTCCTAATACCAACCCAAATGCCATACTCACACAAATGGTAATTGCAGTTGCGTTTTCGACTTCAGATGTCATTATCGCGTTGGGGTTGAGGGTAGAGATAAACACGGTATCACGACTTTCACCATTGTCGATCAACTCCCATTTAATGACATACCATTGAATGCCAAAGACGGACAGATTGCAAAGGTATATGATAGTGAGCGTTGTCGGAACGAGATAACGGTTAGATACGCCTCTGTTCGCTGAAAGTAGTGGTTTGAGTAATGTAATGAGTATGGGCACGATTGATCAGGGAGTGGCGTACCGTAGATATACATCGTTCCTACGAAGGCAACAGTGTAGATGCCTGTATTAAACGTGAACATCTTAGTTCTTGGTGCGATCAAAGCACAAGATGAAGGTTTTAGGCACGTACCCATCAAGAGCGCTAAAAACAGGGATGCATTGAGGTTTTGGGAAATGACGGACTCTTGGATGTTGGTTGTGAAACCCGCTTGGAGAAGCGCTTCGTGCAGGCTTGTTAAATTGGGGTCGCCTGACATCGTGATTCAATGCTGGCGCGCAATATAACGGTGAGGTATGTGTATGTTAAATTTATATCCTTCCCCATTCATCGTTTTTATGGTGTCAGTCGGATAATCTTCTCGACTGTCGTATGCGAGCGGGAGCCTTTGTAAAGAGATGTTCATTATAGTACGCTCTTCGAAAGATGACTTATTTTTAGCTGGGTAATGTCGAATTGATTATGGAATGGTTTTTTCCTTAGTTGGTACGATAAAAGACGGATGAGCGTCATATCATGCGTGGTGCTGGTGATTTTCAACCAATCAATATAGTATCACCAGTCAATCTTCTGATATAATATCAAGATTAATTCAGGATTGAGCTGAGCGCTGAGCGTGAGTGGTGGTCAAGCACTTTGATAGATGTGTGATAGTAGGACATTCGTTGTATTTTCGCATCCCAGAAGCAAGCATTGCCTGGGAAGCGTTTCACTCTTTTCGACGTATACAGAAGGAGCACGTTCAGTACATAAGGACAGTTCTTATATGCTTGACAGCTGACTGGAAGGATACGATATTCTTCTAACATGGAACATTTGAATGGGTGCGCACATTGAATGGGAGAGCGAACGTGGGATAATCCAACGCGCATCATGATCCGGATCTTCCCGTACATTCAGCGGGTTGATGCGGCAGCGTTGACAAACGCTTTCTTGTTCACTCACGAGTCTACTTGTCCTGTGCTCTCTACCCAACTTGCATGATAAGCTCCAGACGAAGAAAGGTCAATCTCCGAGCCAGGTTAGTAACTACCTTGTCGTTCTTTCACGGTGCCGCTGACACGTCACATATAAAGTCGCCCTCCTCAGCGATGGCGCGACTCGTTCTCAAGCTAAGGCTGCTTTACCTTGACCCTTTCCCTGCTCGATTCGTTTTTTTGTCTCGATAGTGTTGTTAGTATCCCCTTCTTTTCGGGTACTGGTCAACTGCGGCGTTAAAGCATGTGCGTAGACTTCACCTCAACAGGGCTCCCGCAGGGCTAGAATCGTAAGGTCATTGTAACAAGTCAGTAAGGTTTTGCGTATATTCCCCTTCATTACTTTGCATATGACTGCATATATGAACACCTAGGCCGATCACTTCTCCCTTTCGACACTTTCTGCGGTCTTTCATTCCTCCTATTTTACATCCCTGAAATTCCTGCTGTCTTATACGACGATGGTCCTTTCGCAACAGGCCAAGGAGTCAGGATAATGTTCGAGGGGAGAAAGATTATGAAGAGTGTTGAGGGACGAAAGCACATATTGTGCCTCCCTGCAGTGCGTAGCGTTCTCGTTTGTGTTTTCTCGTGAAACAGCTCATGAAACAACTCATCTCCTGTCGCGTAGGTCTGGTCTCGCCACTTTGCATAATTCCCTCTTCGCTGGCGTATACATCGATCCTTCTTTATGGCGAAAGTTATGCATACCAACCAGGCTCGGTGCGCCACTGCATCTTTCGTCCGTGTATGGTGGATACATATCTTGCCGTCGTTCGAGGGAGAAGGGATGGAGAAGGCGAGTTCCGCTTTCTCAGCGAGCACTCCTAGCAGTGAGCTCATCGTCACTTTCTGCGAAATACTCAGACCCAGTTTATAGGATCTTTCTCATTCGGTGCCCTCAGTGAAAGAATATCGTCTTCGACGCGTACTCCGAGAGTTAGCTGATCAGTTGACTCGGGTCCATCGACTACTGCCTCGGCCATCTCTTGTTTCTCCTTGACGCGTCATGCGTATGCTAAATCTCAAGATCTCATTCTACAAATGTCAACTTCTTTCCAAGGCACGGGATGCTTGGCTAGCGCTCGACTCATAAACTTTGTTTGCCGCATTCGCTCTCGCTTGTTTTTTCTCTGTCCTGTCTTCCTGATCCTTCCAGATCGGTAATACGACTATTTTGTCCACGCTTATTCAACGTTTCCTTCAGCTCACGTTACCTCGCTTCAACACCTCGGCGAATAAGAAGTGAAGAAGGCGTACACGCTCCCGAGGAAAACCTTGTGACTGCGAAGGTTGGGTTCGCGGGCAACGGCTATGATTTTCCTAGATGTTCGATGGCGACAAAAGATCGGTGTGTTCGCCTACGCTCTCTACTCGATGAATGTGTTTTTTTTGTCCTGGCCACATCTAAATATTTCTCGTATTCGCACACTGTTCCCGTGCTACTCTGACCATGTTTCATGTCTACAAGGACATCTATCCTGCAGGTCTTCTTTCAGAAGTGGCATCGGAAGTCGTTCCATCCAGGTCTTTATTTTGACATTACACTCCTAATTCCATCCAATGTTAGGGTGATAAGGATTCATGGACCATATCCCATTATATAAAGTCACCTCTTGTCCCTGGGTGGAGCCCAGTGAATCAATTATTTATGCCTCGTGCCTCATTGCTTTGTCACTTACGTTTCTGGAAGTTTTCCGTTGCAGGGACAATGTCCTCTTCAGTAGCGTGTTTGATATGCGGGTTTCATTCTAATAGGTCATTTCGGCGTCTCGTGAAAAGACACGCAAGGGGTATGGGATATGCTGGACACGATGCGCTCGCCTAAATCTTCGCCCGCTTATCTTTTTCAATTTTCCACCCACTTTAGAATCCAGATCTTTCCTTCCTTTCAGGGACCTCACAATGTGACTCAAATGACTATCAGAATGCATGACGTTTCAGACTTTCAGTCGACTCGAGGTCTGAAAATTAAAATTTGACAAACAATGATTCCTTCAGGGCCTTCTTTATCTGCCGGGCTTTTGCGAATTGTTTGAAGACGCGGCGTTCTCCAAATACCTCATGCAAAGGTGCGTTGCTTGACTTCGTAAAAATGCCAGATACCTGAGGCCACGTTGTGTAATCATTAGGCAATTCTTCACGTCCCTTCCAGAAATAGTGCGGAATGCTCGCGGCAAACACAGCGCTCATGCAGGATAGGATGGTCATTAAACGTTGTCCGTATTGCACTTCTGAGGGAACTACGACCACGAGTGCTCCGGATGAGTCCCCGTAAGCGTGTTGCGTTGATACGCTTATGTTTGTTTTTGCCCATATGAACCCCTTGAATCATCTTGTCGTTGTCCCATTCGCTCTCTCCCTAAAACCGCAGAATGGCGATACAGTCAGGCAAATTTTCAGTTGCTCTCACAATCCCAGTCGAGCTTTTTCGCCCAATTATGCGAGCCCTTGGTGTCGACCGTCGCGCCCTCGCGGTCCTCGCACGCAGCTGCCGGTTTCTCTACGCGGAAGCTATGGGTCCATTGTACAACAGCATCACCGACTCGTCGGCGTCTGACGCTGACCTTCATACCGCTTTCCTCAGTTCCCTCACCGACGCTCCACACTTAGGCTCGCTCGTCAGCGTCTATCACAGCGTCGGAATCATACACCACGAGCAGTCGGCTATGTGGGGCCTGTTACATCGTGCTTTCGGCTGCATGACCAACCTCAAGACCTTGCACCTCCAGACGTACGGACGTATCCCAGCCTCGGCATTGCTACTCAACGCACCATTCCAGCTGGAACATCTCTATCTGGGGACGAATGCGGAGGGCTGGCCCATCGCAACTGTCCTTCAGCAGCAGCGCGCCTTGAGATATTTATATCTCCAGGTACAGGCCGGCGTCTCCTTTCCCCTCGCTTGTTGTCCGGATCTCAAAGAGCTCGCAGGAAATCGAGACACGTTGGAAGGATTGTTACCTGGAAGGCGCGTCGAACATGTCGTTCTTGTTCCAGCATTTATCAACTTTATGGAGGAACGAAGTGATTGGGATGTCGAGTACAGCATTGCGCCGGCGCTCATGAATATACGGACGCTCTCCTTTGGAGCATTCTTCGACCGTCCTAATCTCTGTGTTATCGTGAACCATCTTACCCAGCTCGAACAGCTCGAACTTGTGGGACTCCTCGAGAATGTGTGCCTTATTTTTCCTTATTATTTTTAAACATCGGAAAGCTCATTTATTCTCGGTCAGGAATTGTTTTTACTGGAGCAAATTCCATCGCTTCGTGAACTTGTGGTATCTTTTAATTGGGGAAGCAGCTTTATTCCCATTCCCGCCGATGCACAGTATCGTCAGCACCTTGTTGGAGGGATTTTCGCCTCCTGTCCGAATCTGCGTTACGTTGAAATTGCGTGCGAAAGGGGTGCCGATAACTCGGAGGTTTGGTACGAGAGATGGTCCAGGGATGAATTGCAAGCTCCGCCGCAGTTCATCCTCACTAATTATGTCAAATGCAGGAGGTTCAGCACCAACTGTGTTCAGTGCATCAATTGATACCGACTTATCGTACAATATTTTGCGATTCAAATCCTATTTCCAATTTTACACTTACATAGGCTCAGAGCTAGTAAAGAATCTGTGAAAAAGCTACACAATCCATCCTCTTTCGAATTGTGTTCCATGTATGCATCGTATGCCTGCCCCGCCCAGACTATGAACGCAAGATACACAAGTCAAGGTAACCATGCACCTCCATGGCCAGGGATAAGGCATGTGTCACCATATATGCTAAAAAAGATTTCATGACCAAATAAAAGACGTAGGAAATACGATGAGTAGTGATACTACTGTGATAGTAAACCACGCGCAAATTGAAGAAACGAGGTCAATAGTGAATTGAATGAACGTTTAAACTCCCTACTCCAGCTCGTCCTTCGCAATCAGGTACTGCGATGCTCGACTAGCCATCACCAACAATTAACCGAGCAAGTGGCACTGGCGCCTACAGGTATCTCATGCATTGTCTAACCGCGCGAAGTGCCGAATATTAAGTGGGGAATTCTATTTTTGGACAACTCATGACATTGGTCTCGAGTAAATGCGAATAAGCAGTTACACAAAAGACGTTGTAGAGCGAATGATACTCAATGGATTTGGGGTGCTTACCACAGGGACTGGGACGATCGGATGGGTGCCAACATGAGATTAGCATGAATACGAGCATGTATAGCCTAGAAGGAGAAGATAAAGGAAGCAGTGCGATCCACCCTTTCACTATGTCAGAAACTCACAATTGTTTCGTCAATAAACCAATCCAATTCGTCTACATAAGCGCCTTGAACGCGATTCACCCAGCGAACACGCCATTTTTCAATCGCACGTTGCAGTGCAACCCATACAGCATGACCGATAAGCGGGGATGTCCTGCCCAGGTAATTTTGCAGCTGACACCTGTAGACACAACCGTCTTCGAATGCGTAAGAGTAATGAATTCTAATGTCCAAATCCGTGTGCAATAAAATCCCCTACTTGAAGCATCTGGCTCCCGGCAGCGAAATTCTCGGACATGTTCCATTTATTAATTACCACATATTATACGAGACGACCACGTCGACCTTTTGGGATAATTCAGTATGTAAATCGTAGGATACAATGGCTGAGAGCAGGCCTTGAGATGACTGGACAAGTTACAACTCTGCAAACATTGGCATTGCGGTTATCAAATCTATTGTAACAAGTGTTTTGTTTGACACTGAGAGAAAATAGAATACTCAGTATCGACGTGGTAGACGATCTGAGGAGAGCGACGGGGAGAAGCTCGGGAAATATGGAAAGGAACATTACGTAATTGGAAGTCATGTGAAATAAACCAAGAAAGGAATGAAAGTTAAAAACTAAACGTCCGTACTCGTATATTTACAACAAAATCTATTTTCGATAGATTCAGAAATTACTAGTTGACTTTACCGTCCCAGAAACGTATACGCTATGTATTTCCGACCTTGTGCCGCCGTTTAAGCAGTGTTCTTGACGTCAGAAGCAACGCTATAACCCCGCTGCATGTAACCGGAATTCAGCTCATCTGCGCTAACTCCCTGATCAGAATCTACCCATACAAATTGACACCTTTTGCAACGTAATTTCAAGAACGTGCATCCAAACGTGACACGGTTATTCTTGGACGGTGCATCGTACATAAAGAATCAAACGAACGTTTCCACCGGCACCATCCGTTCCAGCTCGACATTCACAATCAAACTCATCGGCGCTTGACGACTCACCGACACCACTAAACCGAGAAAGACTACTTTTCTTCGATTTCGACAGCACTGAGACGACTGGGGATTGAAATCTTCAAGAACGGGGCATGATTTGTCCCGTGGGGTGTTTCCCACCAACGGCGGGAACAAAAATAGGTAATAGCAGTGGCGTCACGTAAGTGCTCATGTACTATGCACTTCAAGCTCATCAATTGAATGTACTTTCTTGCGTCTAGACACGGCACCGCGAATAATATGGTGCTTCATTCCTTTCTGAAGCGCAGATCACAATAACCCACTAGGCTATGAATAGGCACTAAAGGTTCGCAGTGCATTGCAGAGGGCTCAGAAGGAAATGCGTGTAATCCACGTCGCCCTTCTGGCTCTCCGAAGCAGGCAAAAAGTGGTTTGATCTACGGAATTGTAAACACCCGTATGCCATACGGAAGACGCCGATCAAACCGTAAAATGGAGTGTGACTTCCTATCAGAGGTCTATATGACGCTGCTTTGACAATCCATCTTCAAATTTTAGCTATCGATACCAGCATATAAATTCAAGGGGGCTGGAACACGCAGATTTACTTGCGTACAATGTACAATGACACCTATCATACTTTACAACATAATTGAACAGAGCATTTAAACCGGTTCCCTCTGTACACCGTCGTGACTATAATGCCATGCTCAAAATGAACGAGTACGTAGAGTGATCGGCGCGACCACTCGTACCACGCAGACATACTCAGTCTCAGATACCCCGTGACACCAGCGCCTACACGTATCTCATGCTTTCTCTGAATATAATCCCGCTACTTACGGAGAAAACTGCTATTTTAGGACGTCTATAGAGCTTCTTCAACGTAAGGGCATTGGAAGTGCGAATAGGATATTACGCAGAAGGTACCACAGAAGCTGTTTCATGGATTTGGGGTACTTCTCAAAGAAAGGAGGGTCCAAAGACTGCGCCATAATTAAAGCCCTCCCTCATCACGAGTTCCGTTTTTCACCACCAATGGTACCTTTTTTTTGGGTTTAACAGAATGAATGATGCCCTTTCATCCGAGAAGGCGGTGGATGAGCATACGAGCACGTTAGAAGACTCGCTTCAAACGAAATTCCGACTCTGGCATTCATTCTCCAAACGTACGACCAAAAGTCATATTCAACGTGATAAAACTCAAAAAAATACACACGAAGTAGCACTATATAACGAAGAGACTCAACCTCACTTTTTCTCCATCTGAAGCCAAATTCAAAATGCGCAGCATACTCTCTCTCATCGTCGCCTCCTTCGCCCTGCTCGGCGTAGCCACTGCAACGGCCATCACCAAGCGCACTCCCACCAAAATCGAGGAGCGTGCAGGACGCACCTTCATCGGCTACAACGGGTTCAACGGTACCCCACGTCCTCCCCAAGCAAGTGGAGGAGGCGAGCTCGGTGCTGTTTTCTACGTCGCAGACGCAAGTCCACTTCCTTTCCGCACTTCGGCCTTCACTAACTCTCCTCTCGCAGGCCGTCGACCTCGCAAGACTCTTCGCCCAGGGCCCCAACCCAGCGATGAATTACGTCTGCCTCATCCATGCTGACAGCACCGAATGGAGCCGCGTCCCCAAGGCCTGGGTACCGCAGCGCATTCTCAGCATGGGCGGTAACGCCGTCAACTCGTTCGCCCCTGGGGCCGTCGTATTCGCACCACACACCAACGCAGGTCTCCCACCCGCCGCCCCAGCTCGCGTCTTCCAGCTCGGCGTCCGTCAGGCGCAGATCGAAAGGCTTGTGCTCACCTCTGATTGCAGGCCCAGGTCCGAATTTGATAACGACCACAGCACCTTGGACTATCCCAGCTTGAACACGACTTGGAACATCCAGAGCCCGCCTTGAACATGTCGAAGACGAGTTGATAAAGAATTTGTAGTTTTCGTGATTTCGTTCTGAAATGTTTTCTTTCTTGTTACCGAATTTCTTTTCCAGCGATTATTTCTTTGTAACGTTCAGAATAAATTGCTAACCTTGTTGATGACCACTAAAGCGTTTGTTTCATTATCAGTCTCGAATTTTCAACACAGAGAGAGGCGCTATTCGTGATTACTTCGCCGCCTAAAGATCCACATTTTGAGTCAGGAAGGACCTCGTCGCATAGACCCCAGTGCGGATGGACTGCTCAAAGAGCGCAAGAAGCCAGTACCGAAGGATATGTTCACCGTTAAAGCCAAAACGCTCCCAAGAAGTCGCAAGGTCGTCACTGAGGGACTGAGAACAACTGTCACGGAACCTGCTGTCCACAAGTAAGGAAGAACAGGAGTATTAGCCATAGGTAGCAGAGAAAAAGCGAATTAGGCGACCGCTGAAATTGAGCTGTACAGAGGAATGACATGCGAGAAAGACTCAACGAGCGATGAGCAACCAGAAACCCATGACTAAATAGTGGAGGATTGAGACCTCCAGTCGAGAGAGAAAGAAACAGAATCAAGGACCATAAGCATCGTTCCGAAATCTCGCCTTCAAGTGCCACTACAGATCTTCGCTCTAACCCATACCGTCTAGGAGGATGGTCAACACAGAAGAACAACAGGACGTCACCTTCCACGCTCAGATTGCGCGAGAACAGAATCGTACGCAACAGGCTGACCTTTAAGGTACGAGTCATTATGTAGATGCCATCCCATATTATCGCGTATGTTCGCACAAACACACTCGAGATAAAGAGAAGGTTCGATGAAAAAGAGACGCCGAAGTGCGAGTTGAAACTGAAAAAGGAAGATAAAAGGATGCTTATTCAGATAAATCAACGCAGAAAAAGACCAACAGTTGAGTGTAGGATATGACTTTTCAAATGCGACGCCGCCTTTATATTTATAGGTCGAAGAAAGGTCGAGTGAGGGTCTCTGTACCACCGAACGAGTTACAAGAGCGACAGGTGATGAAAGTACGACGGTGGTATAGGAAAGTCTAACGTAGCGCCCTGCTTGTATGCAAGAGCATGAGAATGCCAGTCGGCGAGAGGGATTGAAAGGACGAACCGAACGGGGGCATGGGTACGTTTTAACGAACGAACAAACCAATGTTGGTGGACGTGGCTTTACGTTCATCCTCGGTAAGTTCGGCCGGTTGGGGAGTTATCATTAGGGCAACAATTTTTGTGCAGAAAACGAGCCTGAGCACAATATGAGACCAATGCACGACGCGAACATGAAGAAAAAACAAGTGGAAGGAACTCACCTTTGAGATATAAGCTCTAATCATGCGCCGTGCTATCCCCCATTACGCGACATCGCCTCATTCCACCACACTACGATGCTGCTCCTGTCGCACCATCCACAAAGCCTTCCATTTCCATCGTCCGGGTTGGAGGTTATCTCCGTCAAACGTATGCGCTGTCGAGAGATATTCCAGAGATCAAGACTACACTGGGGTTACGCAAAGCAAGACAGCGGGAAGAAAGCGGACCAGAGGCGCGCGCGTATGGGCTGAAGGGATAAGATAGGATGACGGAATGCAGAAACGAGTGACATATAACTGACCTATGTTGCCACCGGCGTGCTGACGAGAGAGCGCGGAAGGCAATGGAGGTGACGATACCGTAGCTTGGAGAACGATTCGGGAGTCTGGCTCGATTGTGCGAGCGAGGCGAGGAAAGACGCGGTAGTCGCAAGGATGTTGAACTCCAAGGAATAGAGATGTGGCTTCATAGTGTCTCTGTGTTCAAAGGAGAAAAGAGCCTTAGGAAGCTAATGACGACTCATGCGAAGGAAGGACATTGCGAGCGCTGGAGATCGTTTGCGGCAATGGGAACATGCTACCAACCGACTAGAAGGTGAACAGCCGGCCTGTTGGTTTGCATGTGGGTGAGGAATCTCATCGTCGAAAAATGTGGATGTAAACGCGTACAAAGGGTAAGGGTCAACTCAACATGCCGGACGTGCCGAACTGTCACACGTGCCGAGAGCTCCCGCCTTCTCCGTCCTATCGTGTCGAACACCACACCACTGCTTTCAATATCTACCGTTGGCTACTATAGAAAAGAAGGTCGGTCAGACATCCTTAGACTGCATTCTTTTTGAATAAGCAAGCCTCCTTCGTCGCATTCACCCCACTGGGACCCATGCATCCATAATAGTACGCTTTTTTTCTTATTTCTGTCTCCGTGTATTCGTCTGTATCCCATCCGCCCTCGTCTTGGTACGACGTCTTGACCTTGAAGGTCATGTAGACACTGGTCTCTTTTTAACCTGATTCCTTCTAATTAAAATAACATCTCGTAGTATAACTAATAGCCCATGTAATCGAGATACGGCAGTCTAATCCACTTCGGTTTGTCCCACTTTACATCTTCAGTAATTTTGACATACTTAAATAAAATATCTCTAGTTTCATGTTGTCTTCTATAAGAACTAAAGCGACACTTGTGTAGTGCATGAGCCATAGCGCTACTAGTCCGGTTCAAGGTTTACATACCATGATCAGTGTAAAGAGTATCGGAAATTGTGGTATAACTAATACCAATCGATAAGAATCGTATCGGATGTGAGGTTTCTCAACCATTCTTCCAATTAAATCCCCTCTGATCCGTGTAAAAGTTCGCCTTAGCTCATCACTTTCCGCATCTAGCTACCTGACAGTTGTCATCGTAGACCAGGGTCGGCACGTCGATAATCCTCCGTGAGTCCGGAAAGAATGTAGTAAATAAAAGTTTCGCTAATCATATCTGTTTTCTGGGTGTAGAATTTCCTTGATGCGAGCATTTTGGACTGCAGCTGGGTGTCGTGCCGAAACTGCTGGCGGCTTGTATAATGCCGAGCAGTGGAGGATATTTAAAATGGCCCATGCCCTTCTTGTTAATTTCTAGGCGTATCATTCGAATATAAGACGCCAAAACTGGATTATCCTGTATGAGCTCTGCAACTTTGCGCATGTGAGAATCGAGTGGGAGAAAAATATGCGAGAAGAGGCGGGGTTGAAAATATGCGCAAAGGGATTTTCATGTTTGAGCCATGGCGCGATAACTCTTGTAGGGCTCGCGGTTATACTGAGTAAAAGAAGGGTGCAATATATTGCCACGCAGATCCCTGAAGAATGTGAAGTCGCGCAGAATCAAAGGTAGATATACTGCATTGCCATTATACCCATGCCCAAAGAATGTAGATATTTCGTCAAGCATGTCATTTGGTAAAGGCGATAAGTAATCTCTCGACATCTGGGTGAGGATAAGGTGAATGTACAGGAAAGAGTTGTTGTCGATGGGAATGAACGGATAGCGCTGCATCACTCATTCGCACGGCCTTGTCTAAAAATAGCTTGTGAAATCGACCGTCAACTCCCTGTTCGAGAATG
This sequence comes from Pholiota conissans, assembly GCA_015484465.1. Taxonomy (NCBI): domain Eukaryota; kingdom Fungi; phylum Basidiomycota; class Agaricomycetes; order Agaricales; family Strophariaceae; genus Pholiota; species Pholiota conissans. The sequence goes on from MU155438.1 coordinate 24,545, forward strand.
TGGGATTCAGTCACCACTGAAAGTGATATATAACTGAAATTGAGGCCAAAGCTTTGACCCCAGACGCAACACAAACAAGATCACTGTACCAAAGATTTTTTACCAACCGAGATTCCAATGTACACTTCAGAATCAATTTAACACTGCGTGCACAGTCTGACCATATTCGGAGGTCCAATGTTGTAAAAAATATCGTAAAAATAAAGGGTCAATTCCCACCATATTTGGAAAACAAATAGACAAAGGATACAGTCAACATGCCTTGAAAATATGGCAAGAATATGCTGATATAACCACATTCCGATTAAAATCCATACTATATTCGTTGTCTATTGCAAGTCAGAATATGGTCTGAATTTACCCTTTATTTTTAGCGTACTTGTACAATAATCTGTGTTCAAATATTGTCCCATGCACCCAGTGTAACAGATTGATAGCTTTTCGGTGACAGCAAAAAGACATTTATTACAAATGCCATTGTCGAATATTCAATTGAGACGCCCTTTTATGAGCAATGAATACACCACCTAAAGATGCGCAGTGAAAGCTGAAGAGATCCTCGTCACGCTCATCGTACCCACAGATAGACGCTCAAAGAATGAAATTGAAAGAAGACGTTTCCTGTGTATATTATCAACGTTTAAAGTTAAGGCCACCTAAGAAGGTGTAAAGTAATCATCGATCGAGACATTATCGGCAACAGTCACGAACCACGAGCCAGGAGTTATGGGAGGATCCCCGACGCAGAGAGGGAGAGACCCATACTGTCCCTCGCGCTGCGTTCATTCAACATTCAACAGCCAGCAGAACAGAAACACCTAATCTGAGCCGATCTAAAAATCAAAAAGCGAATGAAATTGACTGCACAGAACAACGAGGAAGGAGTAATGGGGAATGTTATAGTTATCAAGCAAGCAAGTAGGGTCGAGGACTTCCAGCCGAGTGAGATACGGTAACTGGCCGCTGCAAAGTAAAGCATTACTGTATAGGCGGCATTCCAATAAACGAGAGAACCGTTCGCAAAATACGTAAAACTGAAACGAAATGAAGATGAGACCAGAACACGAGTAACTAGATAACGAATCACTGTATCGAAGATCGTTTCGAGCAGTGATCTAGAGTTTTCTGCCTCAAGAACCGCACTTCAAACCAGACGACCTCATTGCATAGAACTTAGCCCAAATGGATACCCAAAGAACCAAATCAGCCTGTAATTTGAAAGACTGTTCACCGTCAAAGTCTAAACATGATGCTCCGCAGAAGTCGAAAAGTATGCATCGATGAATCGTATACGTAGAAACAGTCACGGTGCAATGCTGTCCTCAAGCGGATTAATGCAGTCCGTATCTCCAAGTCCCCACAATTAAGGAAGGAAAGACGAGCGACAGTAAAGTATCAGCGATAGGCGAACGGAAATTCCGGATCAGAAAAACGATACACGGGAAAGAAGGAAGTGACGAGCAAGAAACAACCTCTGATCAATTGAAGATACACGCATAGCCAAGAGTTTAGAAACATAAACTTAATCAAGGACAGTGAGCGTCGTTCCCAGAGCCCAATTCAAGTCATAGACATTCCTGATAGTTGCCCAGATTCAAACCATCTAAAGTAAAATCAAAAGGTATCATCAGCGTAAATACCAAAAAGACCAAATACAATATCGAAAAAAAGACGAAGAAAGTAAACGCACGAGAGGAAACGCAGAAGAACACGCATCTTTGTGTGTCACTCCAAAGGCGATAATCATGCACGATACGCTGCTCGTAAGGGTGTGAGTGTAGAGGCAGGTGCGGGTTGGTTTGTACGTTAGTAGACGCCCATCCCGATATCGTGTATGTTTACTCAAATACACCCGAGATAATAAGACGCTTCAACCTGAAAGGAAACGGCGAACATCAAGATCGATACTAACGAAGATCAGAATAGATCTCGAGTATGTAAATGAATGGAAAGCAGAAAGATAGCAGCAGTCAATGAACGCACCACTTGAACATTCGAACACAATGCCGCATTCATAGGAAAGCGCGTCTGCGAGTAGCGCCCACCCCTTCATGTATGCTGGAGCATGGGCATCATCGTTCAGCGGGAGAGATCGTAACGGCGTACGAGGCTCGATTCAATGTATAGATCGCGTACTCGGTTTAATGAACGTACGTACGTACGAGGGTGGCCACGATTGACTGAATATGGATGGATAGATACGTCTGACTGCTCAGGTAGTTATGAGTATCATGACAATGATGTTCATGCGGCACTGAGGTCGAAAACGACACGATATCAATACGCAACACGAAGAAGACAAAACAGATGAGCAAATGAACTCACATGCGCAATATGATATGCTATCTGAGAATGCCCCGCGCACTTCCCTATTTCGTCATCACGCGCCTTCACCTCCTTTCACCACACTATGACCTCGGCGCTCCTCCACATCGTACCACCCACAAATCCCTCCTTTCTATCATCAGAGTTGAATTGGCGGTCATCTCCGCCCAATGTATGCGCCATCGAGAACGATTCGAGGGATAAAGACCGAATTGGGGATAGGAAGAGCAAGACCAACCGACGAGGGCGCTGGGTACGTGGATAGAAACTAAAGGGAGCGATGAGCAGGTTGTTAGGGACTGTAACATATGACTGACCTATGCATACACGCAGGAGCCTAGAAGTATGAGCTACTACGGGTGCTGTCGATGACAAGAGAGGACGTGCGTGCGTATATGCGTCGAGAGTGGGGAGGTGATAGGTGATAGAGCAGACAAGGGCATAGTGGAGCGTGTTATATTGAGAGGGTCAGGCGAGGCGACCATAGGGAGATGTGGTGTCTACAAAGCGGACCATGGTTTCGCGTATGGGCCAGGAAGCAACGTACATACGAACTTTGAAGGAAGGGCACTGCGAGTGTTTGCTTCGATGGGAACACGTTTTCGATACGAACCAGAGGCGTCGAGAGCGGGCCTGTTGGTCTGCGTGTGTGTAAGTGAGCTCATCACCATCGAAGAATGACGGGAATCTTACTGACGGGCCTGGCAAGCTCAAGCGTCGACGCCACGCGTACGAAGGTCTCTAACCCTTGAGTAACAGCATGCCACTAGCTGAGCTTGAGAGTCAGCACAACGAGATCATAGGGAGTAGGTGTGCAATAAGACTGGGAGCTGGTCGAGTTCAACGTAGTCATGGTGCAAATGGACGCGTCAAGACTTGTGGAATGAACATGCCGGATGTGCCGAAGTGCTACACGGGCCGCTCTTGTCCGCCGTCTGCGGCCCCTCACTGCTTAATTTCCCTCCTACCATGTCCGGTTCATTGTGTATTGGTCCCATACGACACCACTAATTTCGAAAGAGTAACAGGGTGTTCTTTCATACTTTCAAGATCCATGACTCCTAAACTCACGTTGAAAGGATGTCGGACTGACGTCCTTAGGCTGCATCGTAAATTTCTCGTTCGTTCCGAGTTCTGTTGCAAGTAGAATATACAGTTTTCTTATCAATTGCAGGAAGTACTAAGTACGGATATTTTAAAAGATGTATCAAGGACAACCTTTTCAGTCCAGTGTGGGGATTTACGTGGGATCACAACATCGATATGCGAACTCGATAAATTGAACATCCATTGTGATTTTAGACTGACGAGAGAGATGCAGTGCTGACAGCGAGGATAATAAGCATATACATGGCATATGCTGCGTTAGTAGCATTGAGATGATGAATACTTTTGAAGTTGGATGAAAGCGTCGGAGATCCATCTCTCTCGGAATCCATCGACACAATCGTTCGAATGATGGGTTGATAAGAAAGCGGATGGTGAGGAGTATACGTATTTACTATGGAGGAACGAGGAACTTGAGGAACATAGAGCGGATGCGGTGGGACGAATGTATATCAACATCTGACCCCGGATAGAAAAATTTTAGGAGAAAAATAGACGCATAAATTTATAATTTAAATCTGGGGATAAAGTGAGCACTAAATCGTTCGACTGAAAGGGACATGCGGCGCGGTAAAGTCCGCGGTGATGATTCGGTGCTGGCGCGTCAGCGTTATCGGAGGTTCAATTGTCTTCAACTTGAACCACTACCTCGCAGCGCCCTCTTTGGACTCTCGCTCCTCTAATCAGGGCGGGCCTCTCTTTCTTTATGATGTCGTTTTTCAATCTCGATCCGCACTGACATCATTTCGATTCATTCAGCATGCTGGTAAGTATGGTGCGCTCGCTGCGTGATTTCACGTGCCTTATCTTCGCCTTATCCCTTATCTTTTATTACTTATCTTTACTTATCTATTTTATGAATGTTTTTGTCGAGTACTTGAGCACTATGTACGGCGCTCTTGTACCTTCGTTCATTTTCCACGAAACATTCCTTCCCTACTTTATTCCAATACATTTATTTCAATAGAGAAAGGGTGGGGTGTTCACGGTTCTCGTCGAACATATGCATTCACAGGACAATCTCGCTGAAAAGGAAGGTCGCAGATGTACTGGCAGCTCCGAGTGGTCTCATGGAGATTCAGGCCAGTCAACATTTCGACCCTTTGTGGGGCATTTAGCAGACTGGAAAGTACAGTATTTATAACTGATTCTGAGGACCCGCTGTAGAAGAGAAGCGAGGTTTGGTTGGTCCTGGTTTTCTTTGAGCACATGCAATTTGTAGCTTGTTTACATCTCAAATACAGGCCTTTCATACTAGGAACTCTATATATGCGCTCAGAAAGGGATATAAAGCGAAAGAAAAGGAAAAGAAGAATGGAATGGAATAAATACGACCGAAGGAGGAAGAGGATATTAAATTTTTTAAACGAAGTCTTTTCGGTGTCAGCTGAGTCAAATAAGCGGAAATTGTCGAGTAGACTGATTGAATATGGGGTAGTTTAATCGATGTATGCAAGTATTACCTACACAGAAGGAACAACAAACTAGTCTCAAGCACTAATAGCAAGAATGATGAATGACAATGTTGAGATTTGGTTGTTGAGAGCTCTTCGGTAGATGTTTTCTCCCCCAGTCGACGAATAGGCTCTTTAATGATGATTTGACCAAGCTGTTTCGTGTGGGAATGTAAAAATCAAGTATCAACTTGAATGCCCTCGTTCCCGAAGAAACAACATCGACAAGGGCATTGTCGAATTTGCTCCATGTACCGATGGAAAATATAACATGGGAATTAGCTATGTCGTTTGCATCAAGAGGGATGTGAATAAGATTGAATGACAGATACAGATATTCGAGGTTATGTTCTGGAAGAGGAGGGAGAGTGCGCAGAAGTTGACAGAGATGTGGTACTGGATTTGTACCGTCTTTAACATCTAGATCCAGGGTGCAATTGCGAAGGCGCTGAAGCTGGCTGAGGTCGTAAAATGAGCCAACCACTCCTATACCAAAGTTTAAAGGGAGATATAAACATGAGGGCCATTGTATGAACAAGAGATCCGCAATATGCATACATACCTTCTATGTCCAACCGAAGTTTCTGCACCGATTGTGCACAATCAAGGATCGTCCGAGCAAGGAAATTTCTTGAAGTAGGGTTTAGGGTAGTGCTTCCAGTTTCTATAAAGGTCGCTTCGAGTTCTTTCACCACACTCAAGTCCAGAATCCGTTCACATAGCATTATAATGGTGGCAGGACTGCAATTGCGCAACACAAGCACATCGAGTTTGGGGCGGAGAAACTGGGATGTATGGTCCTCTGCCAAACGATCATTGGAAGATAAGACGATACGCGTACCACATAATACGCGGAGGTTGGGAAAGAGTTCGAACAGACCGGCGGGAATCTCCTGCTCCATACGTCCAATATGGAGACTGCTGATGGCTTGCAGGATAGTTGGAGGCGCATTGAAGATATGTGTCATCGTATTGGAAGGGGTGTTTGCACCTAGCTCATCAACAACATTCGTCAAAGGTCTAATGTACAAATGGATCTCAGGTGGAGTGCCGAAACTGCTGGCGGCGTGCATGATGGCGAGCAGTGGAGTATATTGGAAATGGCCCATGCACATGTCGTCTACTTCAAGACCTATCCTCCGAATGTAAGATGCCAAAATTGGATTATCCTGTATAAGCTCCGCAAAGGTTCGAATACGAGTGTCGACTGGGAGATATAGATATGAGAAGAGACGGCGTTGGAAATGAGCGCGGAGGGATTTGCAAGTTTGAGCTAGGGAACGATAACTCCTTCCTGGCTCGTTGACGAGATCCCCATGCTGGAAGAATTTGGATATCTCTTCTAGCATCTCTTCTGGTAAAGACGATAAGTAATCGTTCGACATCGCGGTGAGGATAAGGCGGGTGTGCAGAAAAGAGTCGTCGATGAGAATGAACAGATAACGGGACTGCGCATCGCCTCGTGTGAATTCGGAATGAGCACGCCCTCGTCTAAGAATAAATAGCTCTTCACATCGTTCATCAACTCCTCGTTCGAGAACGTGGGATTCAGTCATCACTAGCAATATAGGGTTGACGTGACCGTCGACACAACACCTTTCCGAAATACTGTCCGTGATTCATTTTAGATAATATTTCCTTCCTTGCTATCATTCTATCGAAGATATTTTGGAACGATTCATGTGTAAATTTCTGAATTAAGGTTGCCAGCTTTCCTGATGACCACAAAAAAAACGTTTGGTACCATTGTCACAGTCATATGTTCAATATTGACTAAAAGAGATGCCTTTCATGAATACGTACGTGACACAGCCCTCGTCGCATACACCCCAGATGCTCAAGGAATGACAGAAGGCGGATCCGAGTATATGTCCAGCGTCTTGAACACCAAGACGCCACTCAGAGATCGTAGCGTAATCATCAAGCAATCGTCGAGCCATTACGAGCCAGGAGCCACGGCAGAATCCCAATAGAGAGGAAGAGACCTATACCCATACGACCCTCGTGCAAGTTTATCCAACAGGCTAGCTCATACCCAATCCGAAGAGTTTAATAACCCATGTCCACGAGGTAAAGACGAGCTAGGGTATCAGAAAAGCAGAATTTGAACTGAACCGAGAAGCGGGTAAGACGAGAGAAACGAGCAACAGTCTGCCCATGATCGAGTAATGATCGCAGGATGGAGAATCCCAGCTGAGAAAATTCAAGGACCATATATGAGCGCTGTTCTTACAATAGGGAGTATGGTTCGCGAATTGCATGAAACTGAATAGAGGATGAGATTAGTACCATAGTATTTAGACAAATGAAACGAAGAAAGACAGCAGTGTATGAATGCATCACCTCAACATTCGGACGCAACACTGCGTTCATAGGAAAGTACGTTTGCGAAATAGGACCGCCTAACATAGCGCTCCTGCATGTTTGCAGGAGCATGAATATCGTTCGGCAGGAGAGATCGGATGAAGGACGAACTGGACCCGAATCAGTGTATGGATCGGGTGTCCGGTTTAATGAATGAACGTACGTACGTACGATGGTGGCCGCGACTAACTGATCATGGGTGGAGCGATACGTCCGGCTGCTTGGGTTGTGGGTGTTATTAGTATCAGGACAACGTTGTCCGTGAACCAGAGTGGAAAGACGGGAACCAATTGAGAAATGACACGAAGCAGATGATAAAACACTCAAACGGACTCACTTGCGAGATGTTCTGAGAATGCTCCCCACATATCCCGTCGTCATCACACACCTTCACTTCATCTCACCACATCATGCTCCTCCCCATCGTATTACCCACAAACCGTTTCTTGGCCCCACCCAGGTCAAATTGCAAGAGAACTCCGTAGAATGTATCCGCTGCCAAGAGCGAGAAAGACAGAGTTGGGGAGGCTCATTGCACTGAGGAAGACCAAGGAACGAGGGCGCTGGGTGCGAGGATGTGGATGGAGGCTGGGGGATGAGATGGGATGAGCGAGCGTCAAGGACAGCAATTATTAACTGGCCCACTTAAGCATACACGCAGGAGTCTAAGGGAGGGCTAGAAGACTCGAAGTATGACCCACGGGGCATGCTGTTGATGACGGGAAAGGAGGTGCGTGCGTTGACAGTGATGAGAAAGCGGACGATGAGAGGTGTATATAATTCAGATCCGAGGATGAAGTGACTCCTGAAGCTGAAGCTGTACACCGCAACCCTCGAAACTCGTCTTCGTGATATTTCCCTCTCGAGATGGAGTGATAATGGGGATTGGGGTTGTTCTGAAGAGGCCACGTACCTGCCAGCGCTCTGGACATAGATGCAGGAGGAATGGCTCTTGTCTAGGATATGCAAGTGCGTAAGGAAGATGGTACGACTATGACCATTGAAAGGCGGCGACGAACTTTTCTGGAGGAATTACTCATCTACGAGCATTCTCTCCGTGATGTGAGCACGATTGTCATTCCAACGCTTCAGGTCACAAGCAGAGGTCTCAGGGTGATGAGAAACGGAGGGAGAGGGAGAGGGAGAGAGCGAGAGCGAGCTCTGGGGGATGACTCGGTCGACTGAACGGGCCGGGGAAATGCGGCGCGGTAAAGTCCGCGGTGATGATTTTCGTTGTGCGAGGTTGACCTCAACCACCACGCGGCGCCGTCTTTGGGCTTTCCTCCTCCAATCATGGCAGACCTCTCTGTTTTTGTGATGTCGCTTTCCACCTCGACCTACGCTACAAACATCTTAATCCATGTGGGGCATCCAGCGCTGGCAGACTAGTAAGTATGAATCATGATGCGCACAAATGACTGACACCGAAGCCTGAGGATCCGCCGTGATTGATTCAGAGTGGAGAGGGTGGGTTGGTCATGGTTCTCGTTGAGCATGTGCATTGACGTGAAGATCTCGCTGAGAAGGAGGGACGTCGACGTTTGACGTGCTGGGGGCTGTGAGTGGGCTTTTGTCTTGGTTGCCCGTGGTGCGTCTCCTGTCCCGTCCCTCTCCAAGCACTATCTCATCTTCCTCATTTTCTCCCTATCCTCAGCGCAGGATTATGGTAGTCCCCCGCCTGGACTGTCGTCGTCTACATATCGACTTGTAACCGCTTTCCCACTACCGCCGCTTCTCACCAGCTCGATGCGCTCTCGCCTTCCATTCGTGTGCAGTGCATGTGGTACTGTCTTTCCCCTTTATGCGCGCGTACTTCTTATCACCACCTATGCGCTCTTCTTGGAGTATTCAGGCCTTGGTTTGAAGGTTTGCTCGTGTAACTCAATGGGATCTGATCTGGCCACCGTGTTTCCTACAGTGGTCCTGCCCCTTCCCACCAGGTCTTACGTGCAATCCTATGTCCACTATCTGCGTCAATTCCTTCCGCTTCTCAGTATTTTTCTAGCCCTACGCGCGCCTTTCTGATACGCTTCTTCGCGCCAGAGCGACACGCTCCAGTTCCCCGTCCATGGATTAATTTCTCTGTATTTATTTATCTCCCCCTGAGGGTCTAGTGCTTGTTTCTTTGATTCTGTACTATAACTTCAAGCTCAATACTCATCGCATTCGCATCTCGTCTATGCTTGCCTGGCCTGACGTCGTTCGTTCGTTCGCTTCTCTCTCGAATTGCTGGTGGTGGTTTTCGATATCGAAGGCTACATGTGCGTATGTTGGTACGAGTCTAAGATACCTCTACTGATTTCATTCGCTGTCGTCAAACGCTCGGTGGGAATTGATTGGAGGAGTGAATTTGCGATGGGTTGGGAGACTTTCTACTCTGCGATTTGAGATGTGCTTTCCTCCCTGCTCGTTTGCTCTGTGCGATCTCTCTTCCTATGTTGGAGGCGTTGGCGGCATCCGAGTCGATATCGAAGTCCGCCGGCAATGAGGTGGAGTGAAGCGAAGCGAAGAGGATCCAAGAGTGTAAGAGTGTCCGCTAACTAACAATAGGTCGGAGCAATCTATCTAGCTGTCTATCCCAACTACATTGCTCTGCGTGCGTTCCTATGTAATTCACTGGATTTCTTTGTTATTTGGGATGAATGTTGGACTTCTAAGTTATACGTACTTATGTGCGTTGAGGTTTGGTGGGTTTTCCATGCACGCGAGTAAATATCTAGTCACGAATCATAATGTAAAGAAATGGACATTGTGGTTAGACCCAAATATAGCTCAAAGTGTAATCTAGACGCTCAATAAAAACGAACCAATTCCTGTGCGAGCACAGGACGATGCGTATGTAGTACAGTAGAGAGCCACGAGGCATTTGTTCATATAAATATCCGTGTCGATTGTCATCAGGGAGGGCGAAGGTGGTGTTTTAATTCCTTTTCCCTTTGACAGTCCTGTCGCTTGCATACATAGCACGATTGGGAATCGGTTGGATGTGATCTGGATAATAATACCTCGAGAACTCTCTTTCACGCGTGGATCGTGGATCGTGATGTTGTGCTCGGCGATGGGGGGATGAGGAGATGGGATGGGGAGGTGGAGATGGGAGGTGGAGATAGGAGAGCGAAACGAAGAGGAAAGGAGAAAGAGGAAAGATAGAAGGAAATAGGAAAAAAAAATAAAGTTAAAGAGGAGAAGAGAATGTACTTCAGAGAGAGAGAAAGAAAAATGGCGTTGGGAAAAAAAAGGGGGTACGTCTCGCTCCAGCCTCATACGCCGTCGCTGACGACAATGAACAGGGTGTTTACACCAGATTCCAAACGACTGCATACAGATACGTACTCGTACACAGACACAGACGCATTAAGACAGAAAATGGTATCTGAATCCGGCATAGTACATGGTCTATGGATCGACATTTGGAAGGGTATCGCTGACGTGGCTGGTGCCGGAGTTCGAGGTCTGTGGTCTGTGGTCTGTGTCATATGGTTGGTGTACAATGCAATGCAATGGGGTAGGGGGGAATGCATGGGTGTGGAAAAAGAAGAGGAAAAAAGAAGAGGAGAGAAGAAGACGTATGGTATCTGAGACAGGAAGGGGTGGGAAGAGATGAGAGAGGACGTACGTCGAGCTTCGTTGTGCTGTTTGATGGGTCCAAAGATAATCAATGAACTGGAGAGATAAAGGAGAAGCAGATTAGTAGGCACCGGAATCAATTTGGTAGATGAGAGCGTACTAGCACTATTGATGCGGGCCGTCTTAGTATTCGAGGTTTCGACGCTGACATCTATGTAGGTGGAATGCTTACGAGGAGATCATTGATTCTTGCTGGAGTGGTAGCTGGATGTGGATATTTCCTGCATGATTTATGGAGAAGTGGATGGGAGCGAGACGAGACGATGGGCTGACGCATGGGACGAACGAGCTCAGATGATCACGAAGGTGGGCGTCGTCGGCCCGTGCGACATTTCGGAATGTTCGGCGTGTTGATTCCGAGGCTCTTGTCTTCACGCCCTTATGATCCAGGACAGCGCTGACCTCGACCACACCTTCGATTTATGCTTTCATTGCCCTCATATCCGGCTAACGTGCAGTTCCTCGGGGTTAGAGACCTTGGTATGCGTAGGGTGTAGGGCTTGGAGATGCGAGGTACATAGGTATGTAAGTCGATGAGTTTCTCGTTCCGTGTTCGTTGATGCTGAGGTCGTTCGTAGCCCATCCTGGGGCTAGTTGGTCGGCTCTTCTCAGCTTCTGGTCGGTTCGATGCATCCACGCCGCATCGTCAATAACACGTGTTCTGCACCGCTCATGGTGCACTCCAGCACCCAGCACTGGCAGCGTCCTGCCTTCGCCTCTCGACCGTTGCTTCGTGGATCGAACACCGTGGCGCGATGATGTTTCTCCGACGCCGTGCGTACCCTCGAACGCAAGACCACGCAAAACAGTTCTCTCCCTTCGTCGTCCCTACGACCAGCTTGCCTCGTCCCACCCGCTCCATCATATCCGCCTCCCCCATCGTTCTCTGCGCTATCCTCATTTACTCCGTCCCTTCGCCTCTATCGCCGTACGTCCTCCCAAACGTCGCCAGTGGTGTATATCCACGTCCTGCGCCCTTCCTCCATCCTTCGTGTATGCGTAGGCCAATCGTACGTCACAGTCCCTGACACGCTGCTCATGTTGTGGCCGTGCATCCACGCTCTCAGTTTCCTTCGCTGGGCCGTCTAACTCCACTAGGACGGAGCAGCTCTCCGTGAAGTGCTTGTCATCGCTCCACCCCTCGTCGTCAACCGCGTCCACCGGAGGAGCCCATGCACCAAAACGGCGCCAAGCCAAGCGCACGGAGGAGGAACCCATCGAGTACCTGCGCGCCGACCTGTATGTGGGGAAGCTCGATGCGTTCGGCGTCCTTTGTGCAAGCTGTGACAAGTGGATTAGGCTGCGTCCGAATAGTACGCATTGTTCGATTCCATGGGATGCGCATAGGAAGAGTTGTTTGGCCAAGAAGATGTATGTTTTTCGCTCTGAATTTCCATATTATTTCCCTCTCTAATTGACATTATAGCAACACCGAAAATCTCTACGCCCTCAGAACGTAACAGCATCTTCACCAAGGATCCGGATGTACGAAAATTCGACCCAGAGCGCCTGCTGTGTAACCTCTGTGATCGCTGGCTCTCTCTCCCACCTGACGATCACCTCGGCGCTGTTCAGAGATTGATCTCGCACCGCACCTCGTGTGTGAGAAGTGGGTTCAGCTACGACAGGATTCGAGTTACTGCGCATATCCATGGGTCTAACACCGAGGAAAGTGTCTGAGAAAGAGGTAAGCTTGTCTTTTTCTAGCATACTATATCGTATCAAATTGTTTTATAGTGAACGACGAAACGCCAAAGCAGCTGAGATCGCTAGTACGAAGGCCACATCTTCTTCCCAGCAACATCCCTCGAACTCGAACCCGCACCGCCGTTTCGTTCATCATTCAGACCACTCTACCCATCCGTCGCACTTGTCATCGCACTCTAGCCTAGGTCGTGGATATCCCTCGACGTATCCACACCGTCAACAACAGCAGCGTGCTCATCAGGGTTTAGTACTTAGTCCTCATCGAGCCGCTCATCACGGAGACGAAGACGCGCCCATGAGCGATGGCGAGCTTGATTATCCGAACGCTTCGGCATCTGGATGAGTATCATCTTGACAAGTATTGAATATTGAGTTTCGGTCATCCCGCACCAGACCTTACTACATGGACTTTGATTTCTCGAAGAAGTCAGAAGTTCAGAATCATTATTTCGTGAATCAAATATATTATCAAATACATTTTGTCTACGTACACGCCTTCAACGCACACCACCCGGCGATCCGATGCCAATTTTGAACTTGACAGAGTTGCTGGAGGATAGTAGAGGGAATTGCGTCTGGGCTACTTTCGTAAATGCTTTTACTAACTCCTCGTTTCCTTGGTCTATTCCAAACTTCAGCGACACACTTCGCAAACTGGACCATCCCGAGTGACCCAGCACATCATCGAGCCGCTTCCAGTGCCCTTCGGAGGTGCAGTCCATGTACGAGCCAATTAGCGTGCCAATCACGATGCTCTCAATAGCATTTTTGTGAGCAAGTTTTTCCAGCCCACTGACAAATGTGTCCATTGAGTTAGCAAACGGTGAGCGAAGTATGATGAG